>JAFVLL020013742.1:0-58843 GCA_021397915.2 Tor tambroides | reverse complement strand
GTGCTCATAATAGAGAGTGTGAAAGAGACTAAGACATCTGATGTAGATCCCAGGTTCTCTACTAAACTCAGAAAAGAAAATCAAGCTACAAAAGAAATCAAACATGTGGATCTGATCATCTCCTCTGCTGCTGTATCAGACTCTGCTCTGTACTACTGTGCTCTGAGGCCCACAGTCACAGGAAACACATGAACACTGTACAAAAACCTGACACAGATGAAGGTGTACAATTTTTTTTCTATAAATATAGGTAATTATATATTTGCACTGTATTAATATGACATGGGCATGGGGTAAATCATAGTTGCAGAAGTGATATGATAAATCATGCTTATTTGTTAACTTAATACTATGTGTTTAAAGTACTATAACAACCAAAGTATGATGAATTAATCCAGATCATATTCATATATCATATGACAGAGTTAGTAAGTAACCACAAGAGGGTGCACTATAGGATATGAATAGTAATCAAATGACAGTGGTGTATGAAACAGATCTGATCTGTTGTTCTCTCTCAAAGAGCTCTCTGGAAGAGGTGGGGTTTAAAGCACTGATATCTGATGTGACCTTAAACTTCAAGTCTGTTAGAGAGAGAATAAGAAACACACACAATGATTCTCCATTCTGTCATTCTGCTTTCTGCCTTTGCATGTAAGTATTGAAGTGTTTTGTGTTTTGCATTCCAGTACTCTGAGCAGCCATAATGGCTAATTACTGAACAAAATTAAGTATAAAGTGTTTTTTTTATGTTGTATATTGCATTAAATAAAAATATTTGATCTACCTTTGCAGATGCAGCGTATGGAAATGAAATTAAACCAACCAAATCAGAGGAGTTTGCTGACGAGGGTTCAAGTGTTAAATTATCCTGCAGTTATTCATCTGCATACTATCTTTACTGGTATCGTCAGTATCCCGGATCAGCTCCTGAGTTCATTGTGTTCATCTTAGAGAGTGCAACACAAGCTTAGGAGTCTAAAGTAGATTCCAGATTCACTGCCAAAGTCAAAAAAGGCAAAGAAAACCATGTGGATCTGGAGATCTCCTCTGCATCTATATCAGACTCTGCTCTGTACTACTGTGCTCTGCAGCCCACAGTGACAGGAAACACAAGAACACTGTACAAAAACCTGATACACAGCATTGCATCTACATCACACATATCCAACCCTCATATCTGCTATAGTTAACACAAAGGAACATCCCTTTATTCAGCAGAATCAATATTATACATTGTCATTCAAAACATAAAAAGATCTAACAGAAAGGGTGACACAAAGATTTGGTTAAAAGATGCTTCTCCAGATATTCATAATGTTTTATAAAGCTACCATGTTCAAAAAGCTGCAGAATAATTACTTATTCAAAAAAGTACCTACTCAAGAGAGTATGCAATTTTAGATACAGCCATGATGTTTTGTAAAACCTGAACAATTCTTCATAAAGGTAGGATGTGTTTTTTAAACAAATGCTTGATCAATGTACTATATTTGCCATGTTGTCATTGTCACGTGACCTATCAGCATCAGTTGGGTTGTGTCACTGCCATTCATAAATACTCTCCCGTGGCTTCATGGGATAGTAAATTGTCCATCTTATGCACACTTCAGAATCACACCAGTACTGTGAATTCTGACATAATTCATTTGTCATATACTGTCTTTTGTCTACTATAGGGAAGTATGTGATTTCGGATGCAGCCAATGTTTACCAATTTCCAACTTCGTCCACAAGGGGCCAGCACTGCTCTCTTCATTTATAGGTGTAACATGTGACATGACACAAACCTTTAAAGAAGACATCTGTGTGATAATCTGTGTGAGTTTTTGAGAGCAGACTTGAGAAAATTTTCTGTTCTTTTACCTAATAGAACAACTATGTTTAGATGGGCTTTGATTTCTGTGTGTTTCATAGCACATTATTATGGTAAGCACATTTTTTATGTTTCTGTTTACATTAAAAGAAAAGGCTTTATGTACATCCAGGTTACTAAATGTTTAAGTTTAATGCTAATAATTTATGTAAATGACTTATATTGTTTGTTTGTTTTTTCAGTGTCCTCAGGACAGGACAGTGTTGAACAGTCTTCAAGAGAAATGCCTGCAAATGAAGGAGCTCAAGTTATTTTAATGTGTACTTATACTACTTCTGGAACTCCATATCTCTTCTGGTACAAACAGCTATCAAACAGATCACCAACATTAATTCTGAGTCAATATACCACTGAGCCTGATTTTAAGAGATTTTCTGCAACAGTGAACTCCACATCAAGAACATTTCCGCTGATGATCAAGAATCTGCATGTGTCTGACTCTGCTGTGTACTACTGTGCTCTGAGGCCCACAGTGACTGAAACACACTCAACACTCATACAAAAACAGAGGAAGTCCAATTACATGACAAGGTGCAAATCCACATGCTATTTACTTCTGTCCCACAACAATAATATGCATACAATTAAAAAGAACAACTAATTATTTAGTTAGTGCTGTGCAAAAGGAATGTCATCAACTTTATGAGATCTAAAGTATTATAACAACCAAAGTATGAGGAACAATGTAGTTCATATTCTGTTTGTTGTGTTCTGAGGACTTACTGTATATTATATGACAGTTACAGTAGTAAGTAACCACAAGAGGGTACAATAGGATATGAATAGTAATTAAATGACTCAGTGGTGTATGAAACAGATCTGATCTGATCTTCTCTCTCAAAGAGCTCTCTGGAAGAGGTGGGGTTTAAAGCACTGATATCTGATGTGATCTTCTTAAACTTCAAGTCTGTAGAGAGAGAGTAAGAAACACACACAGTGATGCTCCATTCTGTCATTCTGCTTTCTGCCTTTGCATGTAAGTATTGAAGTGCTTTGTGTCTTGCATCCCAGTACTCTGAGCAGCCAGAACTGCTCATTTCTTCTCAAAATTAAGTATAAAGTGTTCTTCATGTAGTATATTGTATTCTATACTGATACAAATTGAATATAGATTCAGTTTAAACACCTGTTCTTAAAAGATTTGATCTACTTTTGCAGATGCAACGCATGGAAATGAAATCAAACCAACCAAAACAGAGGAGTTTGCTGACGAGGGTTCAAGTGTTAAATTATCCTGCAGTTATTCATCTGCATATACTCTTTACTGGTATCGTCA
Source organism: Tor tambroides (assembly GCA_021397915.2). NCBI lineage: Eukaryota > Metazoa > Chordata > Actinopteri > Cypriniformes > Cyprinidae > Tor > Tor tambroides. Next base: position 55,691 of record JAFVLL020013742.1, on the reverse strand, counting down.
GTATCCCGGATCAGCTCCTCAGTTAATTGTGCTCATCTCAGCCAGCGCAAAACAAGCAGAGGTGTCTAATGTGGATTCCAGATTCACTGCCAAAGTCACCAAAGACAAAGAAAACCATGTGGATCTGGAGATCTCCTCTGCATCTATATCAGACTCTGCTCTGTACTACTGCGCACTGAGGCCCACAGTGACAGGAAACACAAGAACACTGTACAAAAACCTGATACACACTACTGCATCTACATCACACATATCCAACCTCCATATCTGCTATACTGTAGGTGTCACAAGGGAACATCCCTCTATTCAGTAAAAACAGCATTATAGATTGTCATTCACAACATAAAAAGATACATCAGAAAGGGTGACACAAAGATTTTGTTAATAGATGTTATTCCAGATATTAATAACATTTTATAAGGCAACCATGTTCAAAGAGGTGATAAAATCAACTTTAGATGCATTTGCTTTTTCCCAGGTGGTGAGGAAAGAGGGGTTTATATCTGAGGGTATTTTGCTGAACCTGACAGAGACTGTGTCATCACAAATCATTAAGATCATTTAAGCTCAGACTGTAAGCATGCAGTACAGACAATGATACTCAGTTATTCTAAAAATGAGTGAAAAGCTTTATAACATACTCAGGTAAAACATAAGCATAGTGGTGATCAAGCGTTTGTTTAAAAACCTATTTATACCAATCATACTTTTATAAAGAATTGTTCAAGGTTTGCAGAATAACATCATGTTTTGCAATTTCAAACTTCATCCACAAGGGGCCAGCATTGCTCTCTCCATGTATGAGTATATCATGTGACATGACACAAACAAGAAGATGTTTGTGACAAACACAGAGCTTCTGAGAGCAGAGTTGAGTGAATTTTCTGTTCTTTTACCTCATAGAACAACATGTTTAGATGGGCTTTGATTTCTCTGTGCTTCATAGCACATTATGATGGTAAGCACATTTTTTGTTTCTGCATACTTAAACAGAAAAAAGTTTACTTAATTATAGGTTACAAAATATTTACACTTAGTTTCCTAATAATGTTAATGATTTACTTTTTCTGTCTATTTGTCCAGAGTCTTCGGGACAGGACAGGGTTGAACAGTCTTCAGGAGAAATGACTGCAAGTGAAAGAGATCAAGTTATTGTAAAGTGTAATTATTTTACCACTGATACAAACATAAACCTTTTCTGGTACAAACAACTACCAAACAGATCACCAACATTAATTCTGAGTCGATATACCACTGAGCCTGATTTTAAGAAGAGATTTTCTGCAACAATGAACTCCACATCAAGAACATTTCCACTGATGATCAAGAATCTGCATGTCTGACTCTGCTGTGTACTACTGTGCTCTGAGGCCCACAGTGACTGAAACACACTCAACACTCATACAAAAACAGAGGAAGTCTTCAGTTATATGACGAGATGCAAATTCACGTGATACTGATGCACATTCATCCCATATGATCTTGTGACACTGAATCATAAAACAATAAAGAGAATAAGATTCCCAAACTGCTAACTCAGATACTGAATGTATTCAATCAGACTTTAGTTTTCATTAATTATATTAATACATTTATTAAAACAAACAAAAAACTTACTAATTCATTAATTAGGAAACTATTGGCCCAGTTTCACAGACGGGCGTAGTTTAAGCCAGGACTAAGCCTTAGTAAAATTAAGACATTTAAGCAGCTTTTATAAAAATGCCTTAGAAGAAAACTTTACAGCTGTGCATCTTGAGACTGGCATGTTTTAAGATATGTCAGAGCAAGATATTTTTTAGTTGAGACAGCTCAAACATGCATTTTAGTCTAGGACTATCCTTAAGCCTTGTCTGTGAAACTGGGGGTAAGAAATTTCATGAAAACTTCATTTTCATGTTGTAATTCTTTTACCATAAGATGGCGATATACACTACATATTCATATTATCAAGCCTCATTACAGGATCATTAGCTCCTCCTTTTTATTGAATAAATAACATGTCATTTACAGATCTGTTTCTCTACCTCTTTCATGCATTTACCAAAATGAGCATCATCTCAACAGAGAGCAAGAAGTTCCAGACTGATTGACTCAGTTCCTGCAGAAACTCAGAGCATCACAATCATTACAACCCAGAGAACAGAAGAGCATCAACAGAACTGATCTGACTTAGTAAACATGGACAGACACTTGGTACTGATATTAATCATAATTTCAGGTAAAATACCCTTTGATGCCAATGCTAAGAAAAATAGATAAGTGTAATGGGACTGAATTTAACTTTTTTTAAATGTAAGCAAATATTTATTTTCATGTTTGCAGTTGTGATGGCTGCAGACCAGATTGGACCAAATAAGGATGCAAATGTCATCAGTACAGAAGAAGAGTCTGTGAGATTGAGCTGCTCATATGATACAAGCAGCAGATATGTTAGACTTTACTGGTACAGACAGTATCTTAATGGAGAACCTCAGTACTTAATATGGAAAGAGGCTCGGGCATGGAGTAGCACTGGGACCCCAGCTGAACCTCGTTTTCAGTCGACTACTTCAGAAACATCCACTGAACTCACTATTACTGGTGTAACTCTGTCAGATTCAGCTCTCTATTATTGTGCTCTAAGAGTTGGAGCCCAGTGATACAAAGTCTATGTGAAGCTGTACAAAAACTCAAATTAATTTTTCACTTTGATCTCAAGCCATATCAAAACCACAATCTATAATTCACACAATTTAATTACACTTGTGGAAACACCTGTGTGAGAAGTTGGATTTTTTTTTTAAATGTTAAAAAAAAGAGGTAGACGTGAAACAATGCACAAATGAAGACACAAATTTGTAAGCATTTTCATACTTACAGACAACATAATAAATGTAGGTAATTTCAGATAATAGCATCATCATTGTATTATATTTTTAAGATTACTGTGTATTTATTATTGGTTTTTTATTGTGTTACAATTATTTATTTGCAATTATCTATTTAAGTATTTATCACAACCAGCATGATAGATGTCTTATTATCCAAAATCCTGTGGATGTGCTCTAATTTTACAGTGTTTATTCATTAACTCAGTTCAGTCAATTTTATTTTGGCTCATTGATTTTTAATTGTAATTAATGTACAGTAAATATTTTGTAAAAACTGAACTAAAAATTATTGACAATGACAAAATTGTCATTTTTAGGTGGACACCATCATAATGATTTTAGAGAATATGATCGAAGTAATAGCCTAATGATAGTATATTTCTAAAAGAAACAAATAATTAAATGGTAGAATTGTCCATTTTTTGATAAATTCTAGATTTGAAAAGGTCTTTTAAAAAATAATTAAGTCATTTACTTAAATCATTGTTAACTTTTTGGGGGGTTGCAGATATTTGATGAAGCAAATCATCAAAGAAGATAAATACTCAAATCCACGGCAGCATTTCATAAAGAGCAGGAAGATGTTTAGTCCTAAAGACTGAAAAGCAGGCAATCTCAGTGTGCTGACAGAGACAGAGTAGAACAACCTTCTGGAGAAAAGACTGCAAATAAAGGAGATCTAGTTAATCTACTGTGCAATTATTCTGCCACAACTACAAATGAAGATTTTTATCTCTTCTGGACCTGGTACATACAACTACCAAGTAGAGCACCAACATTTATGTCGAGTGTACAGTATTTACTTTTTGTGAAGGAGCTACTGAACCTGATTTTGAGGAGAGATTTTTTGGTCTCCACATGAAGAACAGTTCCACTGACAATCCAGTGTGTGCGCATGTCTGACTTTGCTGTGTACTACTGTGCTCTAAAACACTGTGACTAAAACACATCCATACAAAAACATGAAATAGATCATAACTGTTCAATACTGCCCCTGGATCAGCCTCCATCCTCTGCAGTCATATAATCACAGAAAGATACAACATCTTACAACTTTCACACTCAATGTACTTGGCAGGAACTTCCAAACTCAAATCACTTGAGCCTAAAACCATCACAACAAAGTCATTCATGTTTGTATTTTTCTTCAAAATCATCTGCTAAATAAATAAATGTATGTATAATTTCTTGCAGTTGCGAAAGCTTTCCTCTAAGCAAAAACATGAGAAGCGGCAGATGGTATCATCACACTGAAGTCAGGAAGTTGCAGTGTGTTTGAGTGAAACTGCAGAAACTCACAGTAACACAGATCTACAGCTCATTAATAGACCTGATCTGACCTAGTCAACATGGAAAAACACCTGCTTCTGATTTTAATTCTGACTTCAGGTACAATATAACTCTTTTAATAATTACAGGTGTATCTAGACACATCCAATGGGATGGTTTTGTGATACCTGACTCTCATTTTTTTTTTTTGCTTGTTTTAGGTGTGATGACTGCAGACCAGATTAGACCAAATCAAGAAACTAGTGTCATAAAAAAGGAAGATGAGACTGTGACCCTCAGCTGCTCATATACAAGCAGCAGTTATGTTAGACTTTATTGGTACAGACAGTATCTTAATGGAGAGCTTCACTATTTAATATATAAGCATTCAGGTGGTGGAGGTGGCAGCCCAGCTGATCCTCGCTTTCAGTCGACTACACCACAATCATCTACTAAACTCACTATTACTGGTGTAACTCTGTCAGATTCAGCTCTCTATTATTGTGCTCTAAGAGTTGGAGCCCAGTGATACAAAGTCTACGTGAAGCCGTACAAAAACTCAAATGTATTTTTCCCTTTGATGTCAAGCCATATCAGACCCACAATCTATAATTCACACAATATATAATTATGCTTGTGGAAACACCTGTGTGTGGTTTCTGAAAAGGTAATAAAAATGAAACACACTAATTCCTGAATTACAGTTGTATATCATAAAATAAATCAATAAAACCAAGGTTACATATTATGTCTGAATCTTTGATATCATATGCATTTATGTTTATACATTTAAATGCTGTTGTTGTAAGTATCCTTAAACACATTGTCACACTAGTCACATCTTGGGTCTGCTGAGGGGTTAGACGCTTACTGTGTTTATAAATCCATGGAACGCCGAGTTGCATGTGTATTTCTTGTAGCTTATTGTAAGCTTGATTACAAAAAATGAGAAAAATAAATTCTGTAAAAAAGAGTAGTACAAACTTAATGAAATCAAACAATTTTGCTGCTAAACAAACAGAAGGTAAGGTCTAAAGACCATGTGCTCCCAGCAGGCCACGCTCCAGTCCGCCACACCCTGGCCTTTAAGCTTCTATTGTCCTGCAGAGGGGGCACATATCCAAGATTAAAGACAAAAAAAAAAAAGAAAAAAAGATTAACAATATAAACCTTCAAATAAGGTGAATAAATGGCTCCTAAAACTGTATTAATGATAATATTACTTATATTAAAGTAGTTTTAAGAAATTTTATTATGGCAATAACACTGAAAAACAAACTGCATTTGAGAGAAAAAAAAAAACCCATCTACCTCTTCTGTAAATATGATGGAACTATGATTAGCATGCTCTGGTATTGTCAGTATCCGGGATCCAGAACTCCTGTTTTTTATTTAACCACAAGGAGGCTCAATGCCACCTCTTTTTCCTTGTATTTTACCTATTAATAATAGCCAAATATTGTGAGCCTAGAGATTTTTCCTGCTAAAATAACAGATTCTGTCCTGTAATATCTGTAAATCAAACACATTAAAGGTGTAGTGGGACATTTCGGAAAATGCTAACTTTAGCCTGATAGCACTGAAAGCGAACGTCCCACCCTCCCTGCAATCGCCGTCCAAAGCCACGCCCCCTGAACACACATACGCTCACGCCTGATTGGCGTCAGAGAGCGGAATACCAGAGACAACATTAAATTACTACATCAGCGGTTTCCAATAACAGTCCTCACGCTCTCCCCGTTTCATATGTATATCTTATCACGTCTGACTTTTGTTCTGTTCGACCGTAAGTCATAAGTGCCCTGCGAAGTGGACATCACCAGATATTCCGCCATGATTCCAGTTCAAAGCAAGCGTATATGTTCCATACAAAGGGCATTAAAGTGTGCGAGACGTGAATTTAAATTGTATTAATTTACAGAGGTATATTATGTCACACTCTCTAGTAAGTTTCCTCTGTGTGTCAAGACGCTGCGCAGCGCAAATCCATGAGTGAATGTTCCAAAGTGAAATAAACTTCAACGGATTTTCCATTGCTCAGGGAGTAGGGTGCAATGAACACTGTGTAGTGAGCATGTCAATCGGAACAGAGTTCATGCACGTAGCTATCTTCTAATGAGCTGGTTATCTGATTCAGGTGTGTTAACTAAACAAGACTAAGCAAAATAATATGCAGAGCAGGGAGCGCGAGGACTGGAATTGGGAACCGCTGGGCTACATCATGTGTCATTCACCGGTCAGAAAACTTTATAGCTAGTAAAAGTACTACAATACCAGAAGGAAGATCGGGTTGTTGATGTTTGTCTGCCATTCTCGCTGTGTCTGCACAGCGTGTGTGAAAGCGCTGATGACGAATCGTGTCTGCGCAAACAGGGTGCGCAGAGGTACGCAAATACATACGTTGACAGACAGGTAGGAAAGACAATTAAAACACTCGGACCGAGCGTTTTGATTGGACGAACATTTCTTGGTCCTACACTTTCTACAGAATATATAAATACAGATAAATACATTTAGACCACTTAACTTAATGATTGCTATCAGGATGTGAAGAGACTTTCAACCAGAATAACAAAAAATGTTTCTGAAGACAATCACCTATGACACCTTTAAGCAAAAATGCATCTTTCACATCTTTGAATAAATGTAAATCTGACTTGTGTAAAACTAAATTTTCTATTCCCTACATTACCTATATGTTAATTCTGATACACACTATGATAATGGATGATTTAACCATACTCCTGTCACTTTGCATTGTACAAATGTACAGAATGTAAATGTGTTAGGTATAATCATGCATGTTTAAGTGTCAAAAGGATAAAATTATCAATAACTTAAATGATGACACTAGAATCACTGTAACATAGTGAGACTTTTCTCTGGCAAATGCTACAGGAACAATGAATAAAAAAAACATAAAAATCTTTTTTTTTTTACCATAATATCCTGAAGATGGCAGTATACACACACCACTTAAAATCATTTTTATTTCCTTTTTATGTTTAAACTCTCCTCCCCTGCTATAAACCATCCAAATTCTTACTGACACGACTGATTTATCTTTTTCTCCTGTTACAGCCAACACATGATACAAAATGATAACTCATAGGTTGTTTAAATTATTCATTTTTGCATCAGTTTATCATGGTAAGTAAGGGAATTTGTAATTTCTTAATAGCTTCAAAGAGTTTTATACCTTTTTTATTTTAAAAATTTTATCCTAACATGTTTTCATGTTTTTACAGAGTGTCGTGGAGAAGAGAGTGTTGATCAGCCAGATAAAACCATCACTGAATTTGAAGGAAGATCAGTAACGTTACAATGCAAATATAAAACAACTTCAGCACAACCAGAACTCTTCTGGTTCATCCAGAGAGCAAATGACTTTCCCAAATACATTCTGTGGAGAAACAAATTTGGAGCAAAAGATAATGGTGCTCAGTTCCAGGAGAGATTTGTCTCTGAAGTTGTATCAGATTCAGTTCCTCTGACAATCAAGAATCTGCATGTGTCTGACTCTGCTGTGTACTACTGTGCTCTGAGGCCCACAGTGACTGAAACACACTCAACACTCATACAAAAACAGAGGAAGTGTTTAATTATATGATGAAGTGCAAATCCATATGCTATTTACCTCTGTCTCATAACAATAACAAGCATAAATAAAAGAAAAATCAATGTAAAAATTATAAATTACATAGTGCAGTGCATAGTGCTGTCATCAACTTTATGCGATCTAAAGTATTAAAACAATTAAAGTATGAGGAATAATCTAGCGTTCTTGTGTTCTGAGGATTTATATCATATGACAGAGTTAGTAAGTAACCACAAGAGGTAATCAAATGACTCAGTGGTGTATGAAACAGATCTGATCTGCTCTGCTCTCTCAAAGAGCTCTCTGGAAGAGGTGGGGTACCTGATGTGTTCTTTAAGTTCAAGTCTGTGAGAGAGAGCAAAGGAAACACACACAATGACGCTCCATTCTTTCATTCTGTTCTCTGCCGTTGCATGTAAGTATTGTGTAAGTGTTTTGTGTTTTGAAACTAAATATTATGAGCAGCCAGAATGCATGCTAATTAACTGAATAAAGGTTCAATATAAAAACCTGTTCATAAAAGATTTGATTTACTTTTTGCAGATGCAACATATGGAAATGAAATTAAACCAACCAAAACATGGGAGTTTGCTGACGAGGGTTCAAGTGTTAAATTATCCTGCAGTTATTCATCTGCATTAACTCTCTACTGGTATCGTCAGTATCCCGGATCAGCTCCTCAGTTCATTGTTTTCATCTCAGATGGATCAAAACAAGATCAGGAATCTAATGTAGATTCCAGATTCACAGCCAGAGTCACTAAAGACAAAGAAAACCGTGTGGATCTGGAGATCTCCTCTGCATCTATATCAGACTCTGCTCTGTACTACTGTGCTCTGCAGCCCACAGTGACAGGAAACACAAGAACACTCTACAAAAACCTGACACACCGCATTGCATCTACATCACACATATCCAACCCTCATATCTGCTAGTTAAAACAAGGAAACACTCTTCTAATCAGCAAAAAGCAGTATTATATCATTCACAAACTAAAATGTTATAACAGAAAAGGAGACACACAAAGATTCACTTAAAAGACGCTTCTCTGGGACTTTATGACATATAGCAACCAGGTTTTTTAAAAAAAGATGGTAAAATCAACTATAGATGTATTTGCTTTTCCCCAGGTGGTGAGGAAAGAGTGGTTTATATCTGAGTGTATTTATCAGACCCTGACAGACACTTTAAACTCAAACTGTAAGCATACAGAACATATTTTATTTAGTTATTCTAGAAATAAGTGAGTAAATAGCTTTAAAACATTCATATATTTCAGAAATTTGATAGTGGTATAAGCATAGTGGTGATCAAGCATTTGTTCAAAAAAAAACAAACACAATTTATACAAATCATTCATTCCTTTATAAAGAATTGCACAGGGTTTGCAAAATAACATCATGTTAAGCTATTTCAAACTTACTCCACAAGGGGCCAGCATTGCTCTCTCCATGTATGAGTAAATCACGTGACATAATACAAACATTTAAAGAAGAGCTCTCTGACACAGAGCTTTTGAAAGCAGAGTTGAGTGAATGTTTTTTCATAGATCAACTATGTTTACATGGACTTTGATTTCTCTGTGCTTCATAGCCCATTATGATGGTAAGCACACTTTTGTTTCAGCACTTTTAACAGAAAAGTTTACTTAAATATAGGAAACTAAATGTGTTCACTTGCTTTCCAAATGATTCATATTAATGATTTAATTTTCTGTCTATTGTTACCCAGTGTCTTTGGGACAGGACGGGGTTGAACAATCTTCAGAAGAAATGATTGCGAGGGAAGGAGATCAAGGAGAAGGAGTTATTGTTTGGTGTAAATATATTACCACTGATTCAAACCCATACCTCTTCTGGTACCAACAGCTACCAAACAGATCACCAACATTCATTCTAAATAAATTCACTTTTGGTGAGGGAAATACTGAGCCTGATTTCAAGAAGAGATTTTCTGGAACACTGAATTCAACATCAAAAACAGTTCCACTGATGATCCAGGATGTGCATGTGTCTGACTCTGCTGTGTACTACTGTGCTCTGAGGCCCACAGTCACAGGAAACACAATAACACAGTACAAAAACCTGACACAGACAATTTCTTTCCATAAATCTTTCTTAATTATAGATAGAATATGAATGCACATTTTAAAAATATTAATACTATTATTTCTATTTATTCACACTCTACTGTAGGATGTAAGTCCCTGACTAAATGTTGATTTAAAAACAATTCAACTTGCTTACATATGCATAGGAACACCAAATGAATGTCTGTTTTTACCACCAAAATAAACATCATCCCTAAATTCACTCTTTGTGGATATGTATGTCTAAACAGAGATTATAAAAAGTACTATAACAAAAAAAGAATGAGGAATTAATCCATAATATTTTCAAATAGGCTACTTTATCATAAAAATAGTTAATAAGTAACCACAAGATGGCGCTATGCAATATAGGATATGAATAGTAATCAAACGACTGGTGTATGAAACAGATCTGATGTGATCTTCTCTCTCAAAGAGCTCTCTGGAAGAGGTGGGGTTTAAAGCACTGATATCTGATGTGATCTTCTTAAACTTCAAGTCTGTTAGAGAGAGAATAAGAAACACACACAATGATCTGTTCTGTCATTCTGCTTTCTGTCTTTGCATGTGAGTATTGAAGTGTTTTGTGTTTTGCATCCCAGTACTCTGAGCAGCCAGAATGGCTCATTTCTGCTCAAAATTAAATATAAAGATGAACAATTTATGTTATGCATTGCATTCCATACTGATACATCTAAATTGAAAAAAGATTCAATTTAAACACCTGTTCTTAAAAGATTTTATCTACTTTTGCAGATGCAACATATGGAAATCAAATTAAACCAACCAAAACAGAGGAGTTTGCTGATGAGGGTTCAAATGTTAAATTATCCTGCAGTTATTCATCTGCATATCGTCTTCACTGGTATCGTCAGTATCCCGGATCAGCTCCTCAGTTCATTGTGCTAATCTTAGACAGTGCAAAAAAAGCTGAGGAGTCTAATGTAGATTCCAGATTCACTGCCAAAGTCAGTAAAGACAAAGAAAACCAAGTGGATCTGGAGAGCTCCTCTGCATCTATATCAGACTCTGCTCTGTACTACTGCGCTCTGCAGCCCACAGTGACAGGAAACACAAGAACACTGTACAAAAACCTGACACATGAAAAAGCATAGCTTTCTTCAAATCAAACTAAGACTGGAGCATATAACAATAGAGAGAATCACATTCTCAAATTGCTAACTCAGACACTGATTGTACTTTATCAGACTTAGGTTCTCAAAGACTCATGTTTAAAATTAGATATAATATCAAGTGAAAATAAATATATAATAATAGTCAAATTAAATATAATAACTGCACAGGGTCATTAGTCCCTCCTTTTCTATTTACTTGCTTTAAATAACATTCACATATGTTTTTCTCAAATGCAATTGCGACAACATCAGAATCATCCACTGAACTCATCATTACTGATGTAACTCTGTCAGATTCAGCTCTCTATTACTGTGCTCTAGAAGTTGGAGCCCAGTGATACAAAGTCTACGTGAAGCCAAATAAAATCTTAAATTATTTTTTCTCTTTGAAACTGAACCACATCAAAACCACAATCTGATACACAGAACTTAATAAATCATGTTGAATCACCTGCATTTGAGTGTGATAAGAAATTTTACTTAGGTATGTAATGTTTAATAACAGATGGCAACAATGATGTAAAAGATGTAAAACAATGTACAACAGAAGATTGTGACGTGAACTCAAAAATTTCATAACTGAGCAAAGAAAAAATAGTCTACATTAATATCAACATTGGTATTATGAAAAGTCTGTTCTTGACTTAATTTTTAAAAAAATAAGGATCATTCTAGGTTTTTAAGCAAATATGCAAATATTTCAGACATTATCAATATCTATATTAAATTAATTTCACAGTGTAAATCAGTAAATGTGGCCACAAGGTGGCAGGATCTCTCAAATTCTTATTAAAAGCTACAAATTTCAAGAACTGAAAGAAAACTGATCAAACAAATCATCAAAGCAGAAAAACTTTGAAAATTTTCTGGACAGTATATGCAATTATAAAGAATAAGGCTTTATGCAAAGAAGTGTGTACTCTGTATGTTCACTGCTACAAAATGTAAACCTAATGTGCCTCTGTGTGTTAAAAATACATAAATTCACCACTGGGGGGCAAAACCAAAATGAGCTATCAACAGAGTGCTATGTGAGGATTTAGACCTTAAAGACTTGAAATATCAAGAGAAGAACAGCAGAGAGGAAACGAAGAACTACAGTAAAGACAGAGAGACACATTCATTAGAGCATACATCAAAATATTAATCTCTTCATTTCAGCAATGGAAAAACCAATGATTATTATGCTTTTCTTCTCAGCACAGGACTTTGGTAAGAAAGATCATTTATACATTAGTATCTGTTTTAGATTATGTAAATTATAAATAGTTCAATCTATTTTCCAGTGTGCTGGGGGCAAGACAGAGTTGATCAGCCTTTAAGAGAGATGACTGCATATAAAGGAGATCCAGTTACTCTACAGTGCAATTATTCTACCACTGCCACAAATGCATATATCTACTGGTACAAACAGCTACCAAACAGATCACCAACATTCATGCTGAGTGTATTTAGTTTTGGTGGAGGAACTACTGAGGATGAATTTAAGGACAGATTTTCTGCAACACTTGACTCCACATCAAGAAATGTTCCACTGATGATCAAGAATGTGCGTGTGTCTGACTCTGCTGTGTACTACTGTGCTCTGCAGCCCACAGTGACTGAAACACTATCAACACTCACACAAAAACATGCAATCATCCAAAGCATCCATCATAATCACAGAAAGATACAACACCTTACAACAGCTTTTAAAGTCAATATAATTGGAACTTCCATATTCATAAAACATTAAAATCACATGAGCTGAAAACCATCATAACAATCTAAAACATTTAAAGATCAGATATTTAGTGAGCATTTAACTAACACACGTTGTGTTAATTACACATAAGTTGTGCTAATTTAAATCTGGAACTACACAATGTATTTACACTGTGAAACACTTTTTAAATCTAAACCACATAATCTAAAATTCACAGAATATTATAATCGTAAAACACCTGTGTGTGGTTACTGAAAGGGTAATGAAAAGAAACATTTAGAATATGAATTACAGTACATCACAACCATCTAGATTTGACTAAACAACACATTATCATTTAATATTCCCTCTGCAAAGTATCTTGTATTATATTTGCCTCTTGAAGAAGCATTTTCCACTGAAAGTCAAATTCTTCATATAGTGAAAATATGTCAAATAAACACAATTTTTCTTCTCATTTATTCTGATGAATTGATTCTGACAATGCTTACACTGTTTGTGAACCATGTCAGAATATGGTTCATTTGAATTTAAATAGTTCAACTTCAAAATATATCTCACCAGAAGGAGGCATCATTCCTCAAATTCTTATATAAAGCTGAACCTCATGAAGAATCTGAAACATAAAGAGAAACAGAGACTACTGTATAGAGTAAGAAGAAAACACTTCTGGAAAGTTCTGTTAAAAATATTGTCCCATTTCACCGTTAAGTGACAATGGAAAAGTGGGTGATTGTTACTCTTTTCTTCGCAGGTCATGAGTTAGGTAAGAAAACTATTTCATCATTTAAACTTCACTATCTGTTTGAGATAAACATGTCAGTACATGAATAATGGCTAAATCTATTTTGCAGTGTGCTGGGGACAAGACAAAGTTGAACAACCTTCAAGACAAATGACTGCAAATGAAGCAGATCAAGTTACTCTACTGTGCAATTACTCCAGCAGTTATACTACTGCATACCTCTTCTGGTATAAACATCTACCAAACAGATCACCAACATTCATTCTGAGTGAATTTACAGTTGGTAAAGGAACTATTGAGGATGAATTCAAAGAGAGATTTTCTGCAACACTAGACTCCACATCAAGAACAGTTCCACTGATGATCAAGAATCTGCGTGTGTCTGACTCTGCTGTGTACTACTGTGCTCTGCAGCCCACAGTGACTGAAACACACTCAACACTCATACAAAAACACTGAGATCTACCACAATCCACTCCTGTCATCATAATATAATCACAAACACCACATAAAATCCATCACTATGATCTTAAAAGGACAGTTCACAAAAAAAAAACTAAATTCTGCCATTATTTACTCACCCTCATGTTATCCTACCTGTATGACTTTCTTCTGCAGAACACAAAATAAAATACTTAGAAAAATGCTGGTAACCAAAGATTGATCTCCAACCAAGGAATGACTTCCACTGTATGGATAAAAACACTGAGAGATTTCTCAAAATAAACTTTCATTTTCTACAGAAGATAGAAACAATGATGTGAGGGTGAGTAGATGATGACAAATTATACATTTATTTTTATTAATAAAGCAATTAACAGAAAGAGGCAATATAACAAGTATTTCATGTTGCATTAAAGAAACTGCTTATTTTCTTTTATCTGTATTAATAACTCTACAATACTATGAGCCTTAAGTTTCAAAATGAATGACAAACCCTTCAATCAAGCTATCTGTATACTGTGGTACAGTCAGGCTCCTCCTCCGGGTGTTTGTAAATGTGTTCAGTGTAACTTTAACAAAGAGAGACTGAAGCAACAAGAGGGTTAGAATTGCTCTTCTCGATGTGTTCATTCAATTTTATTTAATTTACCACAGCATACTTATTCTGATGATGACACACTGGAGAAAAAATTTAGTGTCGTTTATCTCATATTTTATGGGTAAGTAGATTCTTAAACATAATTCCTTCCATTTTAATTTGAGAATGAATTAATGATTGATTAAATTAATTAAATTGGCAAATGGTTTTCTAAATTCCAGGGTGTAAATCTGAGGATGCTGTCCGCCAGAATATGAGAGTTGAAACAGCAGATGAAGGTGCAGCTGTAATAATCAACTGTTCATATACAACCACTGATCCAAGCCCAACTCTCTTCTGGTACCAGCAACAAGTAAATGGATTCCCAAAGTACATGCTGAACAGAGTTGCTACTTATGGAAATGATGAGGAAGAGTTCAAGAAAAGATTTAATGTAAGTCTGAACACAATAACAAAATCAGTTCCACTGACAATCCAGGATGTGCGTGTGTCTGACTCTGCTGTGTACTACTGTGCTCTGAAGCCCACAGTGACTGAAACACACTCAACATTCATACAAAAACTAAGTGTGAGCATCCACAAGTTTGGAAATATTACAATGTTTAGTTTTTCATTTTGTCCTCTTATTGTCACATATTTTAATTGTGTTATTATTAATATAAATCCTAAAAATTATACGTATTGTGTTACTGCTGTGGTGTCTGATTGCATTAATTCTGATTGTATTTCACGTTTGTGAGTTACTTTTGATAAAAATGTTGGTTAGAAATACATAAATTCACCACAGGGAGGCAGCATCCCTCAAGGTGTCTTTAAGGAGACATGAGCCCACGACCTGAAGATTTGAAAATATCAAGAGAATAGAGACACAGAAGAAACCAAGAGCTACAATCACACCAGACAGAGAGACATACTCATAAGAATACACATTAAAATATTAATCTCTTTCTTTCAACAATGGAAAAATGGGTGATTATTCTGTTTTTCTTCACAGCACAGGACTTTGGTAAGAAAGTTCATAATTTGCACTTTATTATTTGTTTATATGCGAGTTACTTCATATGTGTAAATGATTAATAGTTAAATCTATTTTCCAGTGTGGGGGCAAGACAGAGTTGAACAGCCTCCAGGAGAAATGACTGCAAATGAAGCCGATCTAATAACTTTAATGTGCAATTACACTACCAAAGCTACAAATGTTTATCTCTTCTGGTACAAACAACTATCAAACAAATCACCAGAATTCATTCTGAATAAATATCCATTTAGTGAAGGAACAACTGAGCCTTATTTTAAGAAGAGATTTTCAGCGACACTGGATACAACATCAAGAACAGTTCCACTGACAATCCAGGATGTGCGTGTGTCTGACTCTGCTGTGTACTACTGTGCTCTGCAGCCCACAGTGACTAAAACACACTCAACACTCATACAAAAACATACAAAATAAAGAAAAACTCCAACTTTGCCAATGCAACACTATAAACCAAGTAAAAACATTATAAAAGATATCATAATTCGTAAGCTATCAAGTCAAAATAATCAGTAATAAACAATAAAGTGCTCTTTGTGGGGAACCAAAGCATCAAGCCATTTAAAAGTTCAAGATGAATCTCGAGTCATGAAGTTGTGAAGTTCTACTGAAGCAGAGCGGATATATAGTATTTCCATTGTGTTACATTGTTTTTATCACTTCAACTTTTTTTTTAAACAGAGTGCAGTACAGTGACCCAGAATGTGTAAACAGACCAACAGAGCCTGATCACATACTCTCTTGTGCTTGTGTTCAAAACTGTTACCTCCAACCAATCGCCTGCATGTGAAACCATCTGTGTTTTCAAAAAAAGGAAGACACACCTCTTCTGAGGACTGAACTCATACATTAGAATTGGAGCACAGAGAACATTAATACACTGATCTGACCTAGTAAACATGGTAAAATACATGTTTCTGATATTAATTCTGACTCCAGGTACAGTATGACTCTATTTATTCACTGTAGTCATTTACAGTAGAAAAACAGTGAAAGAAATAATTTTGTGCAGTTTGACTCAATAATTATCTTATTTCTTTGTTTTAGGTGTGATGACTGCAGACCAGATTAGTCCAAATAAAGAAACTAGTGTCATGAAGGAAGACGAGACTGTGACCCTCAGCTGCTCATATGATACAAGCAGCAGATATGTTAGACTTTACTGGTACAGACAGTATCCTAATAAAGAACCTCAGTATTTAATGTGGAAAGAGGCTCGGAACTGGAGGAGCACTGGGTCCCCAGCTGATCGTCGCTTTCAGTCGACTGCATCAGAAACATCCACTGAACTCATTATTACTGGTGTAACTCTGTCAGATTCAGCTCTCTATTATTGTGCTCTAAGAGTAGCAGCCCAGTGATACAAAGTCTATGTGAAGCTGTACAAAAACTCAAATTTATTCTTCACTTTGATCTCAAGCCACATCAAACCCACAATCTATAATTCACACAATAAAATTATACGGGTGGAAACACCTGTGTGTGGTTAGTGATGCAAAAAGTGAAATATCAAAATAACATTTTGTGGACTGTTATTAATAAGCAAAACACGCAAAAGTAATTGTAATAGTTGTGGACATACGGTGGAGATCAAAATTAGAGAACAACCTATAATTTCCTAAAACTTCAAGGTCACTGCTTAGTCCTATTTGAAGTTATCCTAACAGGAGTAGAAGGGCAGTTTTTTAAAGCACATTTCATAAATTAATTGTATTCTGAAGCACAGTATAAAAAACCAGAGTCCTCGTCTAAACTGACTGAAAATCTCTGGAAAATCCTTGGCCACAAAGTTATGGCTAAGAAACCCACTACAGTTACCAAACTATGGAAAAGAGTGAAAGAAGAGTGGAACAAGATCCTGAATTACAGTACATCACAATCATGTAGATTTGACTAAATATCACATTATCATTTAATGTTTCCTCTGCAAGGCATCTTGCATGAAGTCTTTTTTTTAAAGGACAGTTTTCCACTCAAAGTCAAATTCGTCATATAGTGCAAACATATCAAATAAATGTCTCTTTTTTTTCTCATTTATTCTGATTAATTGATTCTGCCATCAGTTACACTGTTTGTTAATCATGTCAGAATTAAATATAAATAGTTCAGATCAGCAAAATCTATTCAAACTCACCACAAGGAGGCATCATTCCTCAAATTCTTATATAAAGCTGAATCTCATGAAGAATTTAGAGAAACAGAGACTACTGTATACAGTATAAACACTTTCTGATAAAATATTCTCCCTTTTCACTGTTAAGTGACAATGGAAAAGTGGGTGATTATTACTCTTTTTCTCACAGCTCACGAGTTTGGTAAGAAAACTATTTCATCATTTACACATCACTATCTGTTTGAGATACTCAGTGTAAGCACATGATTAACAGCTAAATCTATTTTCCAGTGTGCTGGGGACAAGACAAAGTTGAACAACCTTCAAGACAAATGACTGCAAATGAAACAGCTCAAGTTACTCTACTGTGCAATTACACCACCAGCAGTTATACTAATAATGCATACCTCTTCTGGTATAAACAGCTACCAAACAGATCTCCAACATTCATTCTGAGTGAATTTGCAGTTGGTAAAGGAACTATTGAGGATGAATTTAAAGAGAGATTTTCTGCAACACTGGACTCCACATCAAGAACAGTTCCACTGATGATCAAGAATCTGCGTGTGTCTGACTCTGCTGTGTACTACTGTGCTCTGCAGCCCACAGTGACTGAAACACACTCAACACTCATACAAAAACACTGAGATCTAGCACAATCCACTCCTGTCATCGTAATATAATCACAAACACCACATAAAATCCATAACCATGATCTTAAAGGGACAGTTCACCAAAAACAAAAACAAAATTCTGCCATTATTTACTCACCCTCATGTTATCCGATCTGTATGACTTTACTTTTTCTACCGAACACAAAATAAAACTGTTCGAAAAATGTTGGTAATCAAAGACTGACTTCCAACCAAGGGATTACTTTCACTGTATTGACAAAAAACACTGAGAAATTTCTCAAAATATACTTTTATTTTCTACAGAGGATAGAAAGTCAAACAGGTCATACAATGAGGGTGATTAGATGACAGAATATACATTTATGTTTATTAATAAAGCATAGAAATAACCAATATAACAAGTAAAGTATTAACTACCTTCATTATACCTTATTTTATTTTATTTATATTATTAATATCTACTTTTGCATAATTGTTAAAAAAATGAGAGAATACTAAAATGTCATACTCTTTCAAAGTTAAAGCAAATTACTCTACAATACTATGAGAATTGCGTGCCAAAATAAATAACAAAACCCTTCGATCAAGCTATCTGTAGACTGTGGTATAGTCAGGCTCCTCCTCCGGGTGTTTGTAAATGTGTTCAAGAGACTGAAGCAACAAGTGGTTAGAAGTTAGAACTGCTCTTCTATCTGTGTTCATTCAATTCTGTCTAATTTAGCACAGCACATTTACAATATTATGATGATGACACACTGGGAAAAATATTTAGTGCTGTTGATCTCATATTTCTTGGGTAAGTAGATTCCTTCCGTTTTAATTTAAGAATGAATTAGTGATTGAATGAATTCCACTGGTATAGGTTTTTCTAAATTCCAGGGTGTAAATCTGAGGATGCTGTCCACCAGAATATGAGAGTTCAAACAGCAGATGAAGGTGCAGCCGTAATAATCAACTGTACATATACAACCACTGATCCAAGCCCAACTCTCTTCTGGTACCAGCAACAAGTAAATGGATTCCCAAAGTACATGCTGTCTACTTATGCAAATAATGAAGAAGAGTTCAAGAAAAGATTTAATGCACATCTAAATAAATTAACAAAATCAGCTCCTCTAACAATCCAGGATGTGCATGTGTCTGACTCTGCTGTGTACTACTGTGCTCTGAGGCCCACAGTGACTGAAACACTCTCAACACTCATACAAAAACTATCTCAGCATTCACAAGTTTGGAAATATTACCAAGTTTAGCTTCTAATTTTGTCCTTTTTATGGTCACATTTTAATTGGTGTTATTTTTCTATAATTAATATGATTAAGCTTAATAATTAGACTTAAAATGTCTTTCTATTTCTCTTGACAAACCAAAATCTATGTATACAAATGCAGAGTGTCTTTATCATTTAAAGAATTTATATTACAAAGCTGAAAATTAAATTTCAATTCAGTTCAATTCAATTCAATTCAATTCGTGTCATTACTAATGTCTTGATCTTTGGATCTCAAAGCACTGCAGTCTCCAAAACAACACACCTCCTCAGGTCTACAAGACTACTCCGGTATTTGCAGAAATCCAAAAAATTATACGTATTGTGTTACTGCTGTGGTGTCTGATTGCATTAATTCTGATTGTGTTTCACATTTGTGAGTTACTTTTGATAAAAATGTTGGTTAGAAATATATAAATTCACCACAGGGAGGCAGCATCCCTCAAGGTGTTTTTAAGGAGATGTGCCTACAGACCTGAAGACTTGAAATATCAAGAGAAGAGCAACACAGAGGAAACCAAGAGCAACAATCACACCAGACAGACAGACATACTCATAAGAATACACATTAAAATATTAATCTCTTTATCTCAACAATGGAAAAATGGGTGATAATTACACTTTTCTTCACAGCACAGGACTTTGGTAAGACAGTTCATCATTTACACTTTATTATTTCTTTATATGTGAGTTACTTCATATAGTATATGTAAAAGATCAAAAGTTAAATTTATTTTCCAGTGTGCTGGGGGCAAGACAGAGTTGAACAGCCTCCAGGAGAAATGACTGCAAAGGAAGCAGATCAAATAATTTTAATGTGTAATTACACTACCAAAGCTACAAATGCAGATGCGTATCTCTTCTGGTACAAACAGCTATCAAACAAATCACCAACATTCATTCTAAATAAATATCCATTCAGTGAAGGAACAACTGAGCCTGATTTTAAGAAGAGATTTTCTGCAAAACTGGATACAACATCAAGAACAGTTCCATTGATGATCAAGAATCTGCTTGTGTCTGACTCTGCTGTGTACTACTGTGCTCTGAGGCCCACAGTGACTGAAACACACTCAACACTCATACAAAAATATACAAAAAAAAAACTCCAACTTTGCCAACACAACACTATAAACCAAGTATAATATTATAAAAGTTTCAAAATTTATAAGTTATCAAGTCAGAATCATATCAGTAATAAACAATAAAGTGCTCTTGTGGGGAACCAAAGAATCAAGCATTTAGAAGTTCAAGATGAATCTAGAGTCAGAGCAGATCTATAGTATTTCCATTGTTTTTTTGTTTTGTTTTTTGCAGTACTATGACCCAGTCCAAAAGAGTCTGATCACATACGTTCTAATATCTTTTTTCTTTTGTGCTTGTGTTTAAAACTGTCACCTCCAACCAATTACCTGCATCTGAAACCATCAAAGTTTACAAAAAAAAAAAAGGTCTGAAGACACACCTCTTCTGTGAGGACTGAACTCATACATTAGAATTATAGCACAGAGAACATTAATACACTGATCTGCCCTGGTAAACATGGTAAAATACATTTTTCTGATTTTAATTCTGACTCCAGGTACAGTAGGGCTCCCTTAGATGTACAGCAGAAAAATAGTGTAAGAAATAATTTTGTGCAGCTTGACTCAGTAATTGTCTTATTTCTTTGTTTTAGGTGTGATGACTGCAGACCAGATTAAACCAAATCAAGAAACTAGTGTCATGAAGGAAGATGAGACTGTGACCCTCAGCTGCACATATGATACAAGCAGCAGAGCTGTTAGACTTTACTGGTACAGACAGTATCCTAATAAAGAACCTCAGTATTTAATGTGGAAAGAGGCTCGGGCATGGAGTAGCACTGGGACCCCAGCTGATCCTCGCTTTCAGTCGACTACTTCAGAAAGATCCACTGAACTCATTATTACTCGTGTAACACTGTCAGATTCAGCTCTCTATTATTGTGCTCTAAGAGTAGCAGCCCAGTGATACAAAGTCTATGTGAAGCTGTACAAAAACTAAAATTTACTTTTCACTTTGATCTCAAGCCACATCAAACCCACAATCTATAATTCACACGATATTATTAAACTTGTGGAAACAGCCGTGTGTGGTTAGATGCAACTTTCTTCAAATTATAATAGGAAAAGAAAGAAAAAGTGAAAGAGATCAAAATAAGATTCTGTGGATTGCTGTTAATATACAAAACATGCAAAACCAAATCGTAATAGTTGTGGAAATATAGATAAAAAACAAACTTTATTTATTTATTTATTTATTTATTTTATATTACATAAAAATCATACATACAAAGAGTATACAAAATATAGATACAGACTAACATAAAACAACACACAACATAAAACAAGCTACAAGCTAAGTACAAAAAACAGCAAACAAACAAACAAACAAACAAACAAACAAAAAACAAACAAACTCACATTTATTTATAGGTTGGGAGTGTTGAGTATTGTGGATGTTGAGGGTTTTAATTTCTTTGTGAAGTATTTTCTCCTTCCTTCACCCTCCCCTCCCCCTCCTTCTTTTCCCAATAATAATAATAATAATAATTATGAGAATATTTCCCATTGACAAGACCCTGGGGGAAGACAGGGACCCGATCTGCAAACATATCTCCATCCAGCGTCCAGCACACAAACCAAGCACACCCACCTTAGGTATTCACAACCCAGAGGTGGTGGTGGAGGGGGGGGGGTAATTCTATGGAAGCAGAATAATGACAATAGTTTTTGAAACATAAAGCATGCTGAATTCCACAAATCGAAAAAAAAAAGATGCAAATGCAGTGTGGTGCTTGCATTTTAATGCCTTGTATTTCCAGGGCTTGCATTTTTAGGTCCTGAAATATAACATAGTTGTTTATTTAAGCTATGAATATTTCAATTCAAAATATTTCACACAAATTTTCATAATTCAAAATTCAATAACTCATATTCACCTTCCAGAATTCACTTCCAAAATATTCAATCTGTTTAAAAATACGATGTATAATATTCGACAGGAAAATTTCGGTCATTTTATTTCACTTTACAAATTCGCTGCTACAAATTCAGTGGTTAAAAATTTAACCGATTTCTGAGGGAAACAGCGTGAAACCTTGCACGTTCGTTCATATTCTACATCTGCTTAACTGTCGATATAGTTGGCATAATCATCAGTAAAGTGTATTGTAAGGATCTGAGTCTTATATCACTGTATTAGTTCATAAGTGAGTGACCGTCGTTGGGGGAATCCTGGAGTGTGACGTATAGAGGAACCCCAGTATTACAGCACAGCCTCACAAAAGCCATGATACAAGATTAAAAGAAACTAAGCAACCGAAGCAATATATCATGTCTTCCTCAGATGTAATGTTATTTCTGTACTTCAGCGTTGGATAAAAGAGCATTATAATCTTCTTTGTAGTGAAAGCTGCTTGCATGTACAGAAACAGCAAAGCTGTTGAATTAAACATATACACAGTCAAGTTTCATGTTTATACTGACGATAATCAAAACTTCTACTTAAGCACGCTTGCTCCATTTCTGCAAATCAGTTTGTAAATGAATGACTTGATCTACATATGCTTCCTTCATCAACAGTCGCTTCGCCACCTGCTGGTGTTGGCTGACATCAACTGGAGCTCATGCGTCGGTGCGCTACTGCTGTTCCCTCACGGAGTCCCGGATGTGCACATGAATTTTATGCACACTGAATTTGGCCAATTTTAGAGGTAGAAATAAAATGACCGAAATTTTCTATCTGAATATTATACATCATATTTTTAAACAGATTGAATATTTTTGCAGGTAGATTCTAGGTGAATATGAATTATTGAATTTTGAATTATGAAAATGTGTGTGAAATATTTTGGTTAAGAATATTCACAGCTTAAATAAACAACTATGTTATATTTCAGGACCTAAAATGCAAGCCCTGAAATGCAAACAGCTGAAATGCACTGTTAATTGCAATGCATCTTTTTTTTTTCGATTTGTGGAATTCAGCATGCTTTATGTTTCAAAAACTATTGTCATTATTCTGCTTCCATAATATTCAGAATCCAGCAAGGGAGCATTTTAATTAAAAAAAATAAATAAATAAAAACATTTCCTTCCAGGCAGGCATATCTTACCAAAAGCAGTGGGGACGAGGACCATCAGGAGGGTCAGCCAACACAGGGCAGCCCTAAATATAATTAATGGGATATAATTTAAAAAGATAGATACCTAAATGTCTAGACAGAAGAGGAGAGGTGTGAATTGTAGTGTAAATGTGTCCAGTTGGTTTTTAGCTATAGCAGTTTGTCTTTCATTGGTTATGTGTTCTTTTAATAATTGAGACCATTGTGTGACAGAAATTCCCTCGGAGCAGCTTAGGACCAGCACATGACCAGCTTAAACCAGTTTATGACCAGCTAAGGACCAGTTTAAACCAGCTCAAACCAGCATCCAAGCTTCAAAACCTACCTAACCAGCATATGCTGTTTTTTTTCAATAGGGGGGGGGGGAAATACTCTGGTTCTCCCAATGGCCAGTCCACCTCTGACAGCCATTGCACTTTATGGTTTGTATAATTAAATAGTCATAAATGATTCCAAAGTTTACGAATAAACTCTGAAAAACTGAGGTGTTTAATACAGTAAAATCACCACCAGGGGGAAGCATCTCTTAATTTCTTGTGTGAGACTGTTCAGTTGCTGAGAACATCGAGAAGCTACTAGTGAGATCTGCTATAAGGAGACACATCAGTTGTCTGACTCTCACTCTCTACAACTCTGAGCAACAATGACAAAATGGCTGATTATTACTCTTTTCTTCACAACACATGATTTTAGTAAGAAGAGTCTTTTATCTTGTACACTTGAGTTACTTAATGTCTGTTGAATTAATATTTGATTGTTTATTTGTGTCCCATCTTTTCCAGTGTGCTGGGGACAGAACAGTGTCGAGCAGCCTTTAAGAGAAAATGCTTCTGCTGAGGGAAATCAAGTGACTTTATTGTGTAATTATACTCTCATGAGTGCTGCAAATGCTTATCTCTACTGGTACAAACAACTACCAAATAGATCACCAACATTCATTCTGAGTGACTTTTCCATTGGGAAGGGAACTACAGAGCCTGAATTTCAGGAGAGATTTCATGCAAAACTGGACTCCACATTAGAAACAGTTCCACTGACAATCAAGAATCTGCGTGTGTCTAACTCTGCTGTGTACTACTGTGCTCTGCAGCCCACAGTGACTGAAACACACTCGACACTCATACAAAAACACAACTCTCTGGCTCTGATAAATGCATAACTATAATGAATCAATAATAATTAAAAGCAATACAGTTGAAAATGACAACATTAAACATGTAATCTTTTAATACAATCCTTGATTTTTTTAAAAGCTTCAAATAATGACAATTGGTCTGTCTTAGAATTGGTTTAGTTCATTAAACTGAAAAAAGAGTGCATGAATCAATGTATGTGAAGAGACTGATAAAACAAAAATTAGAACATTGAAAAGTCATTAAACTACACCCAGAATCCTTCAGGAGGAGGAGAAAGTCAGATGCTGTGCAGTCAGACTCCTCCTGCAGGTCTTTGCATATGTGACAGTGTTACTACAACTTTATCAAAGAGAGGCTGAAACAAGAGTCTACTGCAGATTTCAATAAGTTCATTTCATCATTATTTTAACAATTATTATGATGGCAAACTGGCAAAGAAATATAGTCTTCTTTATCACATACTATTTCTGGGGTAAGTCAGGGATGTATTATTTCTGTAATATTCTTTTAATATAAATATGAGATCCTCATCAGTGATGTTTTACATTACAGGATGTGATTCTCTGGAGAGTGTTGAACAAAATACAAAATTTCAAACTGCTGTTGAAGGAGCAGCTGTTACAATCAACTGTCAATATGAAACCACTGATATATCACCAGATCTCTTCTGGTACCAGCAAAAAGTAAATGGATTCCCCAAATACATGCTGAACAGATTCGGTACAAATGACAAGCAGTTCAAGGATAGATTTAGCAGCAATCTTGACACTTCAAAATTATTTCCACTGACAATCCAGGATGTGCTTGTGTCTGACTCTGCTGTATACTACTGTGCTCTGAGGCCCACAGTGACAGAAACACACTCAACACTCATACAGAAATCCTGCGTGCGCAAGTTTTGTTGTTGAACCTGTGATGTGATGTGACTACTGCTTCCACTGTTATAAAGCCTTTGCAGTCAAAATCTCATTTATAACACTTAATAATAAATTGCCACAAATGCTAAAAGATTGCTTTGCCAAGTGCTACTTACATAATATATTCTTATACCTTTATAAAATCCTCTAAAAACAATTTTATTTTATTTCATTCTATATATTTTTTTGTGTTACCATTACTTTGGAAGCTGCCTCAACTGGACAAAATGGTAAAAATATTTTAGCGTGAAGGTGGTGATATCTACACAACACCACCTTAGATTTACTATTCTAAAGAAAACATCTGCTGTTGAACATCATCATCAATATGACAAGCAGAAAAAAAAAAGCTTCTACAGTTTAACTTCTCATCAATATAACTTTCTTTTATAAACAAAGATGACTCATTATGTTTCCTTTATGCATTTTTGCCTTTCATTTCTGTGGTAAGCATCATAAAACTGTCATCAAATTTCAACGGGTTTTAATATTATTATCACATTGTATATTATGTTGTCATGCAGGATGCTTTAGCAAAGACAATGTTAATCAAATGAGACAAAAACTGCTAATGCAGGACGAGTCACCAGAATAATTTGAAGAGAGATTCAGTGAGACTCAAATTCAGTTTTTAGGTGAACTATTCCTTAATGTTTACATTTAGCTTAAAACTCTAAATTTAAAAAAAAAAAAATTGTAAATTGAGGAAGACTAAATAACTGATCAATAATTAGCTGCAAGAGCAAAATATCCCAGTTGTTATTTCTTCTTTCCTCAAGAATAACATCAAATAATGAAACAGTGTTATATGTTAATTATATGATTAGAATTTCAGTAAGGTAAACAGTATAATTGAATTATTTTTGCAAAACAAATGAAATATATAATGTTTCTATGTTTAATATCGGACTGTATTACATTCAGCCCCAAGTGTTGATTCTACCTGGAAATTAATTATTCAGTTAAATAGCTTTAATAGTTATTTAATAGTTATATAGTGAAATCACGTGAACAATTTGTCAATATGCTATGAGTTACGAAATAAATAAATTCATAAATACATACATAAATGTTTGCACAGTGCAAGTAAATGTTAAAAATAGCATTTGAATCTTTTGCAATACACAAAAGAAACCAGGAGAGGGTGATATTCACTTTATATTTACATTGTTAACTATGTTCATCTGAAGGTGCACTGAGTGAGCGCCTCCTCATTATCACTAACAACACCAAGGCTTTGAATAACAGACTCACAGTTTCAGGATTGAATCATACTGCTCTGTCAAACTGTCAAACAATGAAACTATGGTTGGAAGTGTTGATTTTTGCATTAGTTATTCCTGTAAAGTTAATTTCTTTAAGTTTATTTGTTTGTTATTACTTGCTCATTATTTAATTGTACGTGTTTATATTTATTTATAGTACCATTTGTAACATGATTATCATATATTTGCAGAATGTAGAGCAGCTGATACAGTTGATCAGCCAGATAAACTTGTCACTGAAGCTGAAGGAGGATCAGTCACATTACAATGCAAATATACTGCAACTACAACAGCAACTCCAGACCTCTTCTGGTACATCCAGAGAGCAAATGACTTTCCTAAATACATCCTGAGGAGAAGCAAATATGGAGGAGATAATGGCACTGAGTTCCAGGAGAGATTTCACTCTGAACGTTCATCAAATTCAGTTCCACTGATGATCCAGGATGTGCGTGTGTCTGACTCTGCTGTGTACTACTGTGCTCTGAGGCCCACAGTGACTAAAACACATTCAGCTCTCATACAAAAACCTTAAAATCAGTGTTGAACTCCATTTTGTTATACATTCATTTATTTTTTCTTCATTCATGTATGTGTACAAAAGCTTAATTTTTATTATTGTATTAATATTCTAAATTCACCAGTGTTATTATTGTTAAAAGAATCAATGTTCAGTGACAGTCAAGATCAAAAACAAAGCTTGTTGTGTGTTGGCAGAAAAGGGGGCAGGTCTTCACAATATCACAGTCCACACCCACATTATTAATATAAATCATTCAAAGCAACATAGATGTATTGTCCATTAAAAAACAAACAAACAAACAAAAAAAAAACAGTTCAGATCTGAAAAAATAAAAATGGAGAATTTTTTTTTTTTATCCTCATAATCATATCAGGTAAAGCTCACTTTTAGCAGTTCTTTAATAGTAGTTCAACATGTAAAAAGAGAAATTAATTACATGCATGTGTTATTTTTAACATCTCCTTTTTAGTTCATTGAAAGGATTGAGGTTGTTTTATATTACTTCCAGGTGTGTTTTCTGACAGCATTGGACCAAACGAAGAGGATAAGAGTATAACCAGGAAAGACAGAGAGTCTGTGACATTGAGATGCTCATATGATACAAGCAGCAGTAAAATTTACCTTTTCTGGTACAGACAGTATCCAAACAGAGAACCTCGGTATTTACTGTTGAAAGGTGCTCGATTATACAATTGAGCTGCTGATACAGACCGTCACTTTCAGTCAACAACATCTGAACTCTCCACTGAACTCAATATTAGTGTAACTCTGTCAGATTCGGCTCTCTATTACTGTGCTCCAAGAGCAGCAGCCCAGTAATACAAAGTGTCTCAGAGGCTTTACAAAAACTCACACACACAATTCTTGCTTTAAAAGCCAGTAATTAGACGTGTAAAATACCACAGGTGCCACTGAGACTGTAAATAACAGAATGTGGTAACACCTGCTGAACAATATAGGAGCGCATGAAGAGGACGGAGAAAAGGCAATATAATAATGAACAAGAACAAGTTACTGCACGTAATTTTTCTATATTTTTGTATATTTAGTGTCTTGCATTATCTTAACACAGCAAAAAATGTATAATTTCAAGTTTACAGACAAAAAACATGCAATGTTCTAATGTGAACTATTAGAAGATGTCAAATGGATAAATATGAATTGTAAAAAAAGAACAATTATGGTTTAATAAGAATTTTAAGGGGTCACTGAGGTCAATAAGTATCACCTATATTTACTTGACAGTGCATATAGGATTGGTTATGATGTCACTGACCACACCCACACTATTCATAAACAGCAGAGCTCCTCCCCACTGCAGTCATCCATCTCAATCATTTATTTCATGTATCAAATGTTTCCAAGTTTGCATGTATGAACCTCAAAAACAATAAGCTGAGATGAAAACCAATTAAAACTTTGAGGTTTCAACATGGAGGTGTGTCTGCTAGTGATTCTCATAATTTCAGGTGAATATAATTTGTGCTTTAATTATCAAAAGTTGTTTTTGACAAGAATATTTTGATTCATGGTATGGGCTGATGGTTTAATGTGCAACTGCAATTTTATTACAGGTGTGTTTGCTGACAGCATTAAACCAAATGACAAGGATACTAATGTGATCAAGACAGAAGGAGAGTCTGTGACACTGAGCTGCACATATGATACAAGCAGCAATTATGTTTATCTTTACTGGTACAGACAGTATCTTAATAGAGAACCTCAGTATTTACTGTGGAAAGGTGCTTGATTATACAGTGGTGATGAGGACATACCAGACCCTCGTTTTCAGTCGATTACATCCCAAAAATCCACTGAACTCACTATTAAGAGTGCGACTCTGTCAGATTCAGCTCTCTATTACTGTGCTCTGAGAGTAGGACCCCAGTGATACAAAATGCCTCGGTGGCTTTACAAAAACTCAAACACATAATTCTTGCTTTAAATATCAGTAATCAGATGTGTATAATACCACATGTACCACTGAGATTGTAAATAACAGAATGTGGTAACACCTGAACAATTTAGGAGAAGAGAAGGGGAGATATGATAAAACCAATTGTTGTTTTACAGCAAAATAAATTGGACATTTCATAGTAAAATGTGAAACTTTTACTTTTGTTTTACATTTAAATAAAAACAGACAAAATCTTAATCTTTAGATTTTTCAAAACCAGAACAATATTGTCTGACTTCTCATGTTAACTAAATGATGACCTGATGAAGGTCGTGTGACCGAAACGTTGTGTTAATAAATATTACTTCTTTGCAAGTTATGATAGTGTGCGGGAATTGCTTGTCTGTTAAAACGATCCACTTGGTTGGTTCTATTATCCTACGCACCTATCACTTGCAGGTGTGCGATGGAGTTTGTTTACTACTTTATATTCTTATTTAAAATTTTTACAATTTATATACAATTTTTAATGAACATGTAACAAAATTTATTGTCAGCTTATAATAACTCATGCAATGCAGAAGAGGGCGACAAGCACAGAATTATTCTGAAGAGCTCTTGAGCTCCTGTTTTGACAAAAATTCCTTCTCTATTTTCATAAACAATACTCTTTTTAGTCATGCTTTCTTTTTCTGAAGATGATTTGGTCACTCATCACTGTAACACCATGCACACTTGCATTTGGTAATTTCCTAAACTGAAGCATTAAGATATGTACTCTGCAGCCCACAGTGACTAAAACACACTCGACACCCATATACACACACACAACTTCAAAACATCCACAATTACACAAATGTACAAATGCAGTGCCTATAGAGAGATTGTACACAGCTGAATAGCATAATGAAACCATAGTTTAAAAAAATAAAAGTTTTAGTTTATTTATTACAACAATATCACCACCAGGGGGAAGCATCTCTTAATTTCTTGTGTGAGACTGTTCAGTTGTTGAAATCAAGAGAAGCTGCTAGTGAGATCTGCTATAAGGAGAGACTCACATCAGTTGTCTGACTCTCACTCTCTACAACTCTGAGCAACAATATGACAAAATGGCTGATTTTTACTCTTTTCTTCACAACACATGGTTTGGGTAAGAAGAGTATTTTGTTATTTACACTTGAGTTACTCAATATCTTAATATCTTGAGTTACTTACAGTAATATCTGATTGTTAATTTATGCCCCATCTTTTTCAGTGTGCTGGGGACAGGACGGTGTAGAGCAGCCTTTAAGAGAAAATGCTTCTGCTGAGGGAAATCAAGTGACTTTGTTGTGTAATTATACTCTCATGAGTTCTGCAAATGCTTATCTCTACTGGTACAAACAACTACCAAACAGATCACCAACATTCATTCTGAGTGACTTTTCCATTGGGAAGGGAACTACAGAGCCTGAATTTCAAGAGAGATTTCATGCAAAACTGGACTCCACATTAAGAACAGTTCCACTGCTGATCAAGAATCTGCATGTGTCTGACTCTGCTGTGTACTACTGTGCTCTGCAGCCCACAGTGACTGAAACACACTCAACACTCATACAAAATTCATGTGTGAGCATCTGAGTAGTGTTATTGAACCTCTGATGTGACTAATACTTCCACAATTATGAAGCCTTTGTCAACCTAAATTCTTAATAATAAAAAAGAAGTTTTTTTTGCCTAAAGAAACACAGAGATTGCCCACACATTTGTCACATATGCTAAGAAACTGCTTTGCCAATTGCTACTTATATATGCTTCATAAAACAAACCTCTTTACCTCTTAAAACAACATACATGCAAATTCAGCAGTGACTGCACTGAACTTTCAAACAAAACAACAAAAAACTAAAAAAAAATTTTTTTTTGATACATGCAGTTATAAAACTCTGAATTTAATGAATAAGGATATTCGCATGAATTAAACTGGTTTATATTGTTCCTCGTTATATTTACATTATGAAATAAAAAGGGATGGAGGATTGGTTGTGATGTCACTGGCCACACCCACACCACTCATAGACAGCAGAGCTCCTCCCCACTGCCATCATTTATCTGTTCATCCATTTTATCATTTATCAAATTTAGTTTGTAAGTACATGTACAAACCTCAAAAAACATACATAGCCAACCTAAAAACTATTATCAAAATCAGTTTAAACTGAGATTTTAAAATGGAGAGATGTCTACTAGTGATTGTTGCAATATTTTCAGGTGGATATAATTTGCACTTTTAACATCACATGGTAATTTAACAATAATATCTTGCTGATGGTTTAATGATGTCTCAAATTTTATTGCAGGTGTGTTTGCTGACAGCATTGAACCAGCTAACAAGGAAACCAATATGATCAGAAGAGAAGGAGAGTCTGTGACAATTAGCTGTTCATATGATACAAGCAGAAATTATGTTTATCTTTACTGGTACAGACAGTATCTAAACCGAGAACCAGAATATTTACTGTATGAAGGTGCTCGATCAAATAGTGGAGATAAGGATACACCAGATGACCATCGGTTTCAGTCGACTGGATCTCAATCATCCACTGATCTCACTATTACTGGTGTAACTCTCTCAGATTCAGCTCTCTATTATTGTGCTCTAAGAGTAGCAGCCCAGTGATACAAAATGCCTGAGGAGCTTTACAAAAACTCACACACACTGTTATTACTTTGAACTACAGAAATCAAATGAGTATCAAACCACAGAAATATCTTTTGTAAACCACAAACTATAAATGAAAGGATATGGTAACACCTGTGAACAATGAATAGTGGTTCATGAACGGAGTTGGGAGAAAGAAAAATTACAAACGGAATAAAATGTTAATGATAATAAATTGTAAATGTAAATTGAGGAAGACTAAATAATTGGTCATTAATTAGCAGCTAGCGCAAAGAATTAAAATATCCCGATTGTTACTTTTCCCCTCAAGAATAAAACATATCAACATAATGAAAGTGTTATATATTATTTTTATATTTTCAGTAACTTAATCAGTATTAAGTATATATTATTTAATAATACATTCATAAACACAAATGTTTGCACAGTGTAAGTAAATGTGAGAAATGGCAATACACAAAAGAAACCAGGAGAGGGTGATATTCACATTGTTAACTATGTTCATCTGAAGGTGCACTGAGCTCCTCCTCATTATCACTAACAACACCAAGGCTTTGAATAACAGACTCACAGTTTAAGGACTGAATCAAACTGCTTGGATATTACCCTATCAGACAATGAAACTATGGTTGGAAGTGTTGATTTTTGCATTAGTTATTGCTGGTATGTTGCTGGTTAATTTCTTTTAGCTTATTTATTTAATGCTTATTTAATTTAATTTGTTTCTATTTATTTAATGTACCATTTGTAACATGATTATCATATATTTGCAGAATGTAGAGCAGAGGATACGGTTGATCAGCCAAATAAACATGTCACTGAAGCTGAAGGAGGATCAGTCACATTACAATGCAAATACACTGCAACTACAACAACACCAGAACTCTTCTGGTACATCCAGAGAGCAAATGACATTCCTAAATACATGCTGAGGAAAAACAAATACGGAGGAGATCAGGGCGCTGAGTTCCAGGAGAGATTTGACTCTGAAGTGTCATCAGATTCAGTTCCACTGACAATCAAGAATCTGCGTGTGTCTGACTCTGCTGTGTACTACTGTGCTCTGCAGCCCACTGTAACTAAAACACATTCAGCTCTCACACAAAAACCTTAATCAGTGCAGATCTCCATTTTGTGATGCAATCATAAATCAATCGTCATTTTTCTTCATTCACTGTCACACATGTATATATACAAAAGCTTATTTTTATTTAATCTATATTTTAAATTAACCAATATAATGAATGTTAAAATAGAATAAATGTTCAATGACAGTCAAGCTTGCTGTGTGTTGGCAGAAAAGGGGGCAGGTCTTGATATCACAATCCACACCCACGTTATAAACCATATCAGTTCTTCAGTGCATTCATTAACCTATGATTTATGTACAATTAAAAGTAATTATGGTAGGCTATAATTTATCATTCTAAGCAACATAGAAGGACTGACCACTTTTAAAAACAGTTCAGATCTGAACAATCAACATGGAGATATATTTTTTGATCCTCATAATCATATCAGGTAAAACTCACCTTTAGCAGTTCTTAGTTCAACATGTTAAGCAGTGCATTCAGTTATATACATGTGTAATTCTTAACGTATCCTTTTTAGTTTTATTGAAAGGATTGAGGTTGTTTTGTATTACTTCCAGGTGTGTTTTCTGACAGCATTGGACCAAATGAAGAGGATAAGAGTCTAACCAGGAAAGAAGGAGAATCTGTGACACTGAGATGCTCATATGATACAAACAGCAATAATATTTACCTTTACTGGTACAGACAGTTTAATAACAGAGAACCTGAGTATTTATTGTATGAAGGTGCTCGATCATACAGCGGAGCTGTTGATATACGAGATCGTAGGTTTCAGTCGACTACATCCCAAACCTCCACTGAACTCACTATTAAGAGTGTAACTCTGTCAGATTCGGCTCTCTATTATTGTGCTCTAAGAGTAAGGACCCAGTAATACAAAGTGCCTGAGAGGCTTTACAAAAACTCACACACACACAATTCTTGCTTTAAAAGTGAGTAATCAGATGTGTATAATAGCACATGTACCACTGAGACTGTAAATAACAGAATGTGGTAACACCTGCTGAACAATTTGGAGCACATGAAGAGTGTAGAAGTAACTGTAATATGTCTAGAATTTTTTTTGTATATTTAATGTCTTAATGTCTTTAATGTAAAAAAAAAAAAATGTTGTGTTATCTGACTTCTTATGTGAAGTACAGAGAATCATAAGATAGAAGTTATGTCAAAAGAAAAATAAGAATTGTAAAGGAAAGAACAATAATGATTTAATAAAAATTTTAAGACAACCATTTGCCTTGAGATTCTAAGATCCACAGAGCAAGATTGGGAAAGAAAAGTCACTGTGGCTAAGTATTGCCTATATTTAGTTCACATCAGTCAACTTGATATGCATTGTTCCCTGTTATATTTACATTAAAAGAAGAGATGGGATTGGCTGTGATGTCAGTCACTACACCCACACTGTTCATAAACAGCAGAGCTCCTCCCCACTGCACTCATTCATTTATGCATCAATTAATTTATTTCATGTATCATATGTTTACAAGTTTGCATGTATGAACCTCAAAAATGATTAGCTGTGATCATAACCAATTAAAACTTTTAAACTGTGGTTTCAACATGGAGGTGTGTCTGCTAGTGATTCTCATAATTTCAGGTGAATATAATTTATGCTTTAATCATCAAAAGTTGTTTTTGACAAGAATGATATTTTGATTCATTGTATGGGCTGATGGTTTAATGTGCAACTGCAATTTTATTACAGGTGTGTTTGCTGACAGCATTAAACCAAATGACAAGGATACTAATGTGATCAAGACAGAAGGAGAGTCTGTGACACTGAGCTGCACATATGATACAAGCAGCAATTATGTTTATCTTTACTGGTACAGACAGTATCCTAATAGACAACCTCGGTATTTATTGAGGAAAGGTGCTCGATCATACAGCAGATATGAACATATACCAGACCATCGGTTTCAGTCGACTACATCCCAAACTTCCACTGAACTCACTATTAAGAGTGTAACTCTGTCAGATTCAGCTCTCTATTACTGTGCTCTGAGAGTAGAAGCCCAGTGATTCAAAATGCATGAGAAGCTTTACAAAAACTCAAACCACAGAGAACCACAGTAATCAAATATTTATCATACTACCTGCATATCTTCTGTAAACCACTGAGACTGTAAATAACAGAATGTGGTAACACCTGCTGAACAATTCTGAAGTATGTGAGAGTGGAGAGGAGAGAGTATGTCATCAAATTAGAAGAACTTAAGAACATATACTTCAGGTTTGAGACTCTTCATTTTTTTTATCTGTTTGTTTTTTAATGGACGAGAAAGCACAATTTCTAAAATATTCATTACTTCAGAGTTGATTATATCTGGTGGGGGACCAGATAGGATCTGCAATTTTCAGAGATATATATCATCCCATAGTATTCTGTTGTAATAATTAATCTTTAGGTGAAAATCCTGCTGAGATTCTAGCCTACTTTTTTGCTTAGCAGAATGAACAGATGTAATATAAACATAAACAATAAAAATGAACCGTATTAACAGCAAATATGTGCTGTTTGCCTACAAATCATATTTGCTTTAAGAACTTTGTTGAGAATCACTCTTACAAACTGAATTTAATGATCATCTTTGTCAATGATCATCATGTCAATCAGTTTTGGTTTGTATAGTGTATGCAGGAAAATCAAGATCTCATCAGCACTGAGCTGTTGTATAATTCAGCTCAAAATAAAAATAATTTATATTATGTTAAATTTTAATCACTCTTAATCTTAATATTTGTGATGCACAAACTTTGCCAGAAAGATTTAACAGCTACACTGAAAAACAATTCTGTATAAACAATTTTCACTCAAAAATTTCACAAAGAAACAAGTAACACCATATTAAACACAAATTTCTAAAATAGAAAAACTGAAATTGTATTTTCTTCAGCTTCAAAAAATCATCAATTGCACAATGTAAAGGGAGATGTATGTCCTCATTGCATGTCACCAAACAGCTCACCAACATGTAAAGGAATGCACTTCATGTAGTATCACTACAAAATGCCATAACATAATATATAATATATAACAATGTATACTAATACATAATTGATCTTTGTAATACAGAAAAAGCACAAATGTACCTATGAATAAATGATAACGATAACAAATCATCTATGAAAATTAATTCAACTTCTGTAATTCTATAAAGAACCAGGAGAGGGAGATGTGCACTCTAGTGAGTATCTGACAGTGTTATGAGCTCCTCCCTTGCTTATATACAGTAATAATTGCTCTGGATCTCTCTCTTTTCTCAGTTACTTTGCTCTCACTTGATTGATTTGTCTGTTCTGTACCCAAGTACCACTTTATCATCTTGAAGAACAAACAATGAAACTATGGCTGATGGAGACATTAATATTATTGGGATTAGTTGTTATTGGTATGTTTGGTATATTACTCTTGAATGTTTGGTTTTATTTCTACACTATAATGCTGTATGTCACAGAATTATTCTTGTGTGCTAACAGGATGCCAGTCAGACGACACAGTTGATCAGCCACTTAAACATGTTACTAAATTTGAGGGAGAATCAGTAACATTGGACTGTAAATACACTACAACCTCAACATCACAAGAGCTTTTCTGGTACATACAGAGAACAGATGAATATCCTACACTTGTGTTACAAAGGAATTCATATGGAGGAGGAAGTAATGGAACAGAGTTTCAGGAGAGATTTTACTCTGAGGTGAAACCAACAAAATCAGTTCCACTGATAATCCAGAGACTGTGTGTGTCTGACTCTGCTGTGTACTACTGTGCTTTGAGGCCCACAGTGTTAACAGGATGCCTCTCTCTCATACAAAATCAACATAAACCTATACAGGGGTAAGAGGGGAATGAAACAGGCCGAGATGTAACGCCATAAGTTTCATTTTTAAACGAGCTTAATTAAATTTAATTAAAATTTAATTTTATGTCTGGTTAATAATAATTTGAATTGAGATCATGGTAAGTGACAAAATTGGTATCATCACTCTTGTTTTCTCTTGTTCAATTTGATATATACCATAACATTTACACAAGCTTCCCAGCTCCCAGCAAAAAAAAAAAAAAAAAAAAAAAAAATTTGAGCTTGTTCTAAAAACACAGTTTATAGAATTATTAGCCCATATACTAATATATTGTATATTAATTTGATTACCACAATATATTGATAAATTTCAAATGTAACAAAACATTTGTTACAAAATGTTTTTATGTTATTATTAAGAAACAATAGACCAACTCTCCACATATAGTAATCTATCATTTGAGAAAAACTCAACAGTAACTCTCAAAAAACATAAATCTGAACAGATCTGATCAAAGGCATGAACATGGAGACATCTACTATATACAGATTGTCATAACAGTGTCAGGTACATTAATACATACTTGTTACTACAGTACATGTTCAAATTTGTAAGCAGTGTTTTAAGCAACGATAAACAAAATTTTCAACTTCAATTTTAAAAATGTTCAAATCTACTCTATATAAAATTTATATTCAGGTGTATTTCCATACAGCACTGGACCAAAAGACAAGGATGCTATAATCAGTAAAGAAGGAGAGTCTGTGACAATGAGCTGCACAGTAAAATCAGCAACAATGTTCTGCTTTACTGGTACAGACAGTATCCTAATAGAGATCCTGAATATATAGTGTATAAAGGCGCTCGATCATGGAGATATAAAGAAGATATATCAGACCATCAGTTTCAGTCGATGACTTCCCAATCATCCACTTCACTCACTATTGATGAAGCAGCTGTGTCAGATTCAGCTCTCTATTACTGTGCTTTGATGAGTCGTCTATACAAGTGCCTGGGAGGCTTTACAAAAACTCAAACAAAATGATTGCTTTGAAAGTCAGTAATCAAACTTTTAGAAAACCACAGAGCTTGTAAAAAAAATGTGGTAACACCTGCTGAACAATAATATTATTTTATTAAATAAATAATAGTATTTATATTTAGATCATGTGGCATTACATTATGAGGGTTACATTGTGGAAAGTATTGTGTTGTTGAAAATTACAATACCTGAAATCATTTAACAAGGAGAGGCCTTACTATTAAAAGTAATAATCCACTAATGTGTAACGAGAATACTGACAGAGAATAAAAAGACTGGTGTGTGTAATCTACTGATTTACTGATGAGTTACTGATTATTAAAACAATGAAATAAGTCCAAAAATAAATCCAAGAGTCATAAATGTGTATAAATAAAGATAAAAAGAATATGATATGGCCCATTTGTAAGGAAGAGTACAAACACTCCATGTACTGATTCAACAGAACAAGCTCCTCACATCCACTGTATATAAAACAGGCTCATCAAAGACAAACTGAAACAGTTGTGCTCTCCAGTGGATTTAAACAGTTAATTCCTCTCAGTTACATGGTACAGTTATTATAATGACTCACTGGGAAGTACATTTTATCATCTTTATAACATATTTCTGGGGTGAGTAGGATCCTTTGTGAGTCTCTATTTGTCGGATTATA
The DNA here is from genome assembly GCA_021397915.2 of Tor tambroides. NCBI lineage: Eukaryota > Metazoa > Chordata > Actinopteri > Cypriniformes > Cyprinidae > Tor > Tor tambroides. The sequence continues at coordinate 17,032 of JAFVLL020013742.1, read as the reverse complement.
ACATGCAAAACATGAAATGATTTTGCTTTAAATTCTGTTCCAGGATGTGATTCTCTGGAGAGTGTTGACCAGAATACAACAGTTCAAACTACTGTTGAAGGCAGATCTGTAACGATTAACTGTAGATATGAAACCAGTGATCTATCCCCGTATCTCTTCTGGTACCAACAAAAAACGAACGGAATCCCCAAATACATGATGATGATATTTGCTACAACTGTACAAAATGACAAAGACTTTGAGGAGAGATTTAATGCAAATCATGACAAAACTTCAAAATCAGTTCCTCTGACGATCCAGGATGTGTGTGTGTCTGACTCTGCTGTGTACTACTGTGCTCTGAGGCCCACAGTGACTAAAACACACTCAACACTCATACAAAAACTCATGGTGATGAGTTACATCATTTGCTGTATTTTTGTCTTTTTTTTCTTTTATTTTATTTTCATATTTATGTATATTCTGGTGTTGTATTGTTATAATTGCACTGTCCATGGAGCGGACCTGACTAACATTTCACTGCTGGTTATACTCTGTATAACTGTGTGTGTGACAAATAAAATCTTGAATCTTGAATTTTGAATCTTTCTCTATTAACACTGTGATTAGTAAGTTTCACTGTAATTACTAACCTAAAAATCTAATATTTATAAAATATAAAAATGTTACATTGATTGACTTGTACAGGTATTTAGATTTCCCCTATCAGAAGTAAATTATTTTTTTATATTCTTATTTAAAATTTGTACAATTTCTATACAGTTTTTAATGAACATGTAACAAAATTTTTTTGTCAACTTATAATAACTCATGCAATGCAGAAGAGGGCGACAAGCACAGAATTATTCTGAAGAGCTCTTGAGCTCCTCTTTTGACAAAAATCCCCTCTCTATTTTCATAAAAAATGCTCTTTTTAGTCATGCTTTCTTTTTCTGAAGATGATTTGGTCACTCATCACTGTAACAACATGTACACCTGCATTTGGTAATTTCCTAAACTGAAGCATTAAGATATGCACTGAACTATGTTTTATAGAACTGCCCCTGTGTGTATACTACAACAGTTCACCTAAAAATGAAATTTCTGTCATTATTTACTAGCGGTCAATTGTTTGGTTATCAGCATACTTCAAAATATCTTCTTTTGTGTTCAACAGAAGTAAGAAATTTATAGAGGCTTGACACAGGTTGAAGGTGAGTAAATAATTTTCATTTTTGGGGTGAACTATCCTATCCTCATCTGTCAGAAAAAGAACAGGATTTACAGATTTAACTTTGAAACCACTGAGATGTTCTAGAAGATGTGCAGGTGAGCAAGATAATAGTTATACACCTTACCAGTGGGTGGAGCTCTACTTTGTTCAAAGTTACCAATGTCACCTTGTACACTACATAATCAGACTACTTTGCTCTTTTGAAAACAATTTGAAAATTATATCTCAGAAACAGTTACAGAATGTCTGCTTGGATTACATATTTACTCATACTCAGTGACTTTATTTTTAGCCTACTTAATAATTTATAGATATTTTGTATTGATTTTCAGAATGCCAAGGAGAGGATAGTGTTACTCAGCCAACAAAAGTTCAAACTGCTACTGCCGGTGAAACTGTGATTATTGACTGCACATACAAACCCAACACTTTACTGGTACCAACACAAAGCAAATCAAGTCAAGGGATGAGGATGAATATTTTAAGGATAAATTTAATGCAAATCTACAAAACTCTTCAACATCAGTTCCACTGACAATCCAGGATGTGCATGTGTCTGACTCTGCTGTGTACTGTGCCCTGCAGCCCACAGTGACTGAAACACACTCAGCACTCATACAAAACACAACTTCAAAACATCCACAATTACACAAATGTACTACCTATAGAGAGGCTGTACATAGTTGAATAGCATAACAAAACCATATTTAAACCTAGTTTAAAAAAATAAATTTTAGTTTATTACAACAAAATCACCACCAGGGGGAAGCATCTCTTAATTTCTTGTGTGAGACTGTTCAGTTGTTGAAATCAAGAGAAGCTACTAGTGAGATCTGCTATAAGGAGACACATCAGTTGTCTGACTCTCACTCTCTACAACTCTGAGCAACAATATGACAAAATGGCTGATTTTTACTCTTTTCTTCACAACACATGGTTTTGGTAAGAAGAGTATTTCATTATTTACACTAGAGTTACTCAATATCTTAATATCTTTAGTTACTTAATATCTGATTGTTAATTTATGTCCCATCTTTTCCAGTGTGCTGGGGACAGGACAGTGTTGAGCAGCCTTTAAGAGAAAATACTTCTGCTGAGGGAAATCAAGTGACTTTATTGTGTAATTATACCCTCATGACTTCTGCAAATGCTTATCTTTACTGGTACAAACAACTACCAAACAGATCACCAACATTCATTCTGAGTGACTTTTCCATTGGGAAGGGAACTACAGAGCCTGAATTTCAGGAGAGATTTCAAGCAAAACTGGACTCCACATTAAGAACAGTTCCACTGAGGATCAAGAATCTGCATGTGTCTGACTCTGCTGTGTACTACTGTGCTCTGAAGCCCACAGTGACTGAAACACACTCAACACTCATACAAGAACACAACTCTGTGAGAAATGCATAACTTTAATGAATCAGTAATAAATAGCCTAATAATAAAATCCAATATATTAGTTGAGAATAACAACATTAAATAAAATATACAATATTTTAATCGTACAAGTCCTTGATTTTTTTTACAGCTTCTAATAATATCAGTTTCTCTGTCTTCTAGAACCAGTTTAGTTCATTAAACTGAAAAAGAGTCATGAATCAATGTATGTGAACAGACTGATAAAAACCAACATCTGAACATTGATGAACAAAGATATTAAAATGCACCCAGAATTCTTCAGGAGGAGGAGACAGTCGACAGTTACACAGGTGTGTGTTCACACTGTTCAGATACTGTGAAGTCAGACTCCTCCTGCAGGTCTTTGCGTATGTGACAGTGTTACAACAATTTTATTAGAGAGAGGCTGAAACAAGAGTCTACTGTAAATTTAAACATCTAAATTATTATTTTAACATTTATTGTGATGGCAAACTGGCAAAGAATTGCAGTCTTTATTACATATTTCTTGGGTAAGTAATTCTGTATGTAAAAACTGCTCTAATAATAGTATGAACAAAATTTGATTGTAATCAGTTTTGTTTTGCATTACATTACAGGATGTGATTCTCTGGACAGTGTTGAACAAAATACAACAGTTCAAACTGCTGTTGAAGGAGCAGCTGTAACAATCAGCCGTCAATATGAAACCACTGATATATCACCAAATTTCTACTGGTACCAGCAAAAAGTAAATGGAGTTCCAGAATACATGCTGAACAAATTTGACTATCTCAAGGAAAGATTTAGTGGTGATCTCAACACAATTTCTAAGTCATTTCCTCTGACAATCCAGGATGTGCATGTGTCTGACTCTGCTGTGTACTACTGTGCTCTGCAGCCCACAGTGATTGAAACACACTCAACACTCGTACAAAATTCCTGTGTGAGCATCTGAGTAGTGTTGCTGAACCTCTGATGTGACTAATACTTCCACAATTATGAAGCCTGTGTCAACCTAAATCCTTAATAATAAAAAAGAAGTTTTTAATTGCATAAAAACACACACACACACACACACACACACACACAGATTACCCACAATTTTCACATAATATGCTAAGAAACTGATTGCTAATTATATAATATGTTTTTTACCTTTATAAACCAACATATTCAAATGTAAAATGGCAAAATCGAATTTCTTTAATTCATATTCAGCAGTGACTGCATTGAACCCTCAAACAAAACAACAAAACAAAAAACAAAATATCATCGCACCACAGGCATAAAAAAATCAAATAAAAATAATAGTAAAAAAAAAAAAAAGGTTGTGATGTCACTGGCCACACCCACACTACTCATAGACAGCAGAGCTCCTCCCCACTGCCATCATTTATCTGTTCATCCATTTTATCATTTATCAAATTTAGTTTATAAGCACATGTACAAACCTCAAAAAAAATAAAAAAATAAATAAAAATAAAAATAAAATACATATAGCCAACCATAAAACTATTATCAAAATCGGGTTTAAACAGGTTTTAAAATGGAGAGATATCTACTAGTGATTGTTGCTATATTTTCAGGTGGATATAATTTGCTCTTTTAACATCACATGGTAATTTAACAATAATATCTTGCTGATGGTTTAATGATGTTTCAAATTTTATTGCAGGTGCATTTGCTGACAGCATTAGTCCAGTTAACAAGGATATGATCAGAAGAGAAGGAGAGTCTGTGACAATGAGCTGCTCATATGATACAAGCAGCAATTTTGTTTATCTTTACTGGTACAGACAGTATCTAAACCGAGAACCAGAATATTTACTGTATGAAGGTGCTCGATCAAATAGTGGAGTAAGGGATGCACCAGATGACCATCGGTTTCAGTCGACTGGATCTCAATCATCCACTGATCTCACTATTACTGGTGTAACTCTGTCAGATTCGGCTCTCTATTACTGTGCTCTGAGAGTAGGACCCCAGTGATACAAAATGCCTGAGAGGCTTTACAAAAACTCAAACACACAATTCTTGGTTTAAAAGTCAGTAATCAGATGTATATGACAGATGTATATACCACAGAATGTGGTAACACCTGCTGAACAATTTAGGAAAAGAGAAGGGGAGATATGATAATGAACCAGAACAAATAGCTGTTTTACAGCAAAATAAATTTGACATTTTATAGATAAATTTAAAACATTTACTTTTGTTTCACATTCAAATAAAAACAGACAAAAAATCTTTAAAGGGGGAATGAAAGTAGAAGCTGTGTCAAATGAATTCATATCAATTACAAGAACAATGATGGTGTAGGAGTAGGACAACTGTTTGGCTTACATACAGTAGGTTATTCTAAGATCCACCGTGACCACATAAAAAGAGCCACCTTTTTATAAGGTTGATAAGTATTGATTTGATTACATTTAAAGTAGTTAACATCAGTTAAATCAATATAAACTAATCCTCTGTATAATTACATTATGAAATAAAAAAGGAATAGAGGATTGGTTGTGATGTCACTGACCACACCCACAGTATTCATAACAGCACAGCACCTCCCCACTGCAGTCATTTATCTGTTCATCCATCCTTATCATTAATACCATTTATCAAAAGTTTGCATATGTATGAATCCCAGAAATGATAAACAGCAAAACCTCCTAAAGCTGTGATCAAATCAATCAAGACGTATGTAAAGGTACTGTATTAACATGGAAATATATCTGCTACTGATTCTAATAACAATTTCAGGTAAATTTCTTGCTTTAAAAAAGAATCACATGTTAATTTTGACAAGAATGATGTTTTGGATTATGGGAAGGGTGGATGGTTTAATGTGCAATTGCTATGCCTTACATTTTATTGCAGGTGTGTTTGCTGACAGCATTAGACCAAATAAAGATGCTAATATGATCAAGACAGAAGGAGAGTCTGACACTGAGCTGCTCATATGATACAAGCAGCAGATATGTTATGCTTTACTGGTACAGACAGTATCCAAACAGAGAACCTCACTATATACTGTGGAAAGGTGCTCGATCATCCGGAGGACAGGATATAACAGATCAACGGTTTCAGTCGACTACATCCCAAACTTCCTCTGAACTCATTATTACTGGTGTAACTCTGTCAGATTCAGCTCTCTATTATTGTGCTCTAAGAGTAGAAGCCCAGTGATACAAAATGCCTGGGAAGCTTTACAAAAACTCACAGACACTGTTATTGCTTTGAACAACAGTAATTGAATGCAAATCAAACCACAGAGAACCACAGTAATCAAGTATTTATCATACTACCTGCATATCTTCTGTAAACCACTGAGACTGTAAATAACAGAATGTGGTAACACCTGCTGAACAATTCTGAAGTATGTGAGAGTGGAGAGGAGAGAGTATGTCATCAAATTAGAAGAACTTAAGAACATATACTTCAGGTTTGAGACTCTTCAATTTTTTATCTATTTATTTTTTAATGGACGAGAAATATAGGATCTGCAATTTTCAGAGATATATATCATACCATAGTATTCTGTTGTAATAATTAATCTTTAGGTGGAAATCCTGCTGAGATTCTAGCCTACTTTTTTCATGTGCTTAGCAGAATGAACAGATGTAATATAAACATAAACAATAAAAATGAACCGTATTAACAGTAATTATGTTTTTGATTGACATACAATAGCTTATGTTTGTCAGTGAGATCTAAAACTCAACCAGGGAGCCGGTGCCTACTAGGGGTCCGCAACAATCTTCCAAGGAGGAAAATTGTTAGATCAATATGTAAAAAATGTTGTGGGTCATGGCACAAAGATGCCCGCTGTTGTTAATCAAAGTCAAATAAAAATAAAAAATGTCTGGTTTTGCAATGCCAATACATAGAGGTAATTGACCCAACGGAGTGGGGGGGTGGGGTGGGGCAAGATTTGTTTGCCTACAAATCATATTTCATTTAAGAACTTTGTTGAGAATCACTCTTACAAACTGAATTTAATGATCATCTTTGTCAATGATCATCATGTCAATCAGTTTTGGTTCGTATAGTGTATGTAGGAAAATCAAGATCTCATCAGCACTGAGCTGTTGTATAATTCAGCTCAAAATAAAAATAATTGATATTATGTTAAATTTTAATCACTCTTAATCTTAATATCTGTGATGCACAAGCTTTACCAGAAAGATTTAACAGCTACACTGAAAAAACAATTCTTTATAAGCAATTTTCACTCAAAAATTTCACAAAGAAACAAGTAACATAAACACAAAACTCTAAAATAGAAAAACTGAAATTGTATTTTCTTCAGCTTCAAAAAATCATCAATTGCACAATGTAAACGGAGATGTATGTCCTCACTGCATGTCACCAAACAGCTCACCAACATGTAAAGGAATGCACTTCATGTAGTATCACTACAAAATGCCATAACATAATATATAACAATGTATACTAATACATAATTGATCTTTGTAATATAGAAAAAGCACAAATCTACCCAGTGGCGGACTGGCCATCTGGAGCACCAAGAGTTTTCCCGGTGGGCCGCTGTACAATATGGGCCGGCCCATGCGTAAATATACATAAAAAAATTAATTGTAGTAAATGTACGTATAGGCTATCCTTCCATCGGCCCAGACAAATGGCCCATTTGATTAAAAAATTCTAATTAATTTAGCGTGCTCTGGCTCAGTGCAGCGGCTCAAAAGCGCTCCTCAATGTCAAAATATTTGAAACAGCCAATCAAAGTGTAGATGGCGGGATTTACCATTCACAGACGCTGAGCTGCCCGCACTTGAATGTGAGCTGAGGTAAGATGTAAGCAGCTAAACATGACGAGACAATTCAGCAATATTTGCCAACCGTTTACAATTAAAAAATAATAAAAAAAATAATGTTAAACGAAAGACGTAAATTTTCAGGAATGCAAACAACTACTTGCCTTTTTAAATTTCTCAGATTTTAATGGCATTTACGTTATTCGTCACAGTGTAGCCTATACATAATATAACAGTTTTCAGCAGACATGAGATAAGAGTTAATGTAAATCTGCTTTCTTCCGTGATTTCACGTGTCTAAGAAAATGTTTAAAAATCTATAAAAATTATTCTCAATCTTACTCTAGAACATTGTAAATCTGAAGACTTTTGCTTTCCAGTGCTGTGCATTGGAAAGTGATTTATATTATAGGCCTAATAAAAATATAATTTGCTTATTAATTCACACATGCATTATTTTAGGTGGTTAAAAGTATGAAATAATTAAGGCTTTTTATTTATTTATTTATTTATTTGAAAGAAGATTTAATTTATTTGATCAAAAATACAGTAAAAACAATAATATTATGAAATATTACACTTAAAATAGTGGTTTTCTATTTAGGATGTTTTAAAATGTAATTTATTTCTGTGATCAAAGCTGAATGTCCATCATCATTACTCCAATCTTCAGTGTCCCTTCAGAAATCATTTTAATGCTGCTTAATTTGCTGCTTAATTATTATCAGTTATTTGTGATCAGTTATTAATAATGGTTTTATTATTGGTATAATGGTTCTCAGTTAAAGAACAGCATTTATTTGAAATATAAGTACTTCATAATAAGTGTAAATATCTTTACTATCACTTAAATCAATTTAATGCAACCTTGTTGAAGAAAATATATATTTATATTTTTTAAATCTTACCCAAGACTGAATGGTATCACATTTTCCACAAAAATATTGTGCGGCACAACAGTTTTCAACATTCATAAAAATCAGAAATGTTTCTTGAGCAGCAAATCAGCATATTAGAATGATTTCTGAAGGATCATGTGACACTGAAGACTGAAAATTCAGCTTTGATCACAGCAATAAATTATTTTACTATATATTCACATAAAAGACAGCTATTTTAAATTGTAACATTATATATTTCACAGTACTGTTTACTGTATTTTTCATCATCAAAATAATTTGTATACTCTTTTCCACAATTGGAGCTCTATTTCTTAAAATGATAGATGTCAAGCTCCTGCAAAAGGACAAATACTGTATATGACCAATAGAAAGGCACCATAAAAACAGTCCACATTATGCACTATTCAAGTCTTAGACGATGCCAGAACATTGTGTCATATGGACTGATAAAATTGGTATTTAACTTTAGTGATATTAAACTGTCCCTCGTAAAAATTCTTTAAAAAAAAAAAAAAAAATGTACTATTTGCCATATACACCAAGACAAATTGTAATGTAAAGAAGTATGCCGGTCATTTATTGAGTGGTGCGGTGTGTTGCGGACCGGGTTTGGTGGGCCGCTCTGTGCCAAAAAGTCCAGGGCCACTTTTTGGCCCCAGTCCGCCCCTGAATGTACCTATAAATAAATGATAACGATAAATTCAAAAAATAAATTCAACTTCTGTAATGCTATAAAGAACCAGGAGAGGGAGATATGCACTCTAAACTGATATTGTTAACAGTATCTGACAGTGTTATGAGCTCCTCCCTTGCTTATATACAGTAATAACGGCTCTGAATCTCTCTCTTTTCTCAGTTACTTTGCTCTCACTGACTGATTTGTCTGTTTTTGGGTACCACTTTATCATCTTGAAGAACAAACAATGAAACTATGGCTGATGGAGACATTAATATTATTGGGATTAGTTGTTATTGGTATGTTTGGTATAATACTCTTGAATGTTTGGTTTCATTTCTACATTATAATGCTGTATGTCACAGAATTATTCTTGTGTGCTAACAGGATGCCAGTCAGATGACACAGTTGATCAGCCACTTAAACATGTTACTAAATTTGAGGGAGAATCAGTAACATTGGATTGTAAATACACTACAACCTCAACATCACAAGCGCTTTTCTGGTACATACAGAGAACAGATGAATATCCTAAACTCGTGTTACAAAGGAACTCATATGGAGGAGGAAGTAATGGAACAGAGTTCCAGGAGAGATTTTACTCTGAGGTGAAACCAACAAAATCAGTTCCACTGATAATCCAGAGACTGTGTGTGTCTGACTCTGCTGTGTACTACTGTGCTTTGAGGCCCACAGTGTTAACAGGATGCCTCTCTCTCATACAAAATCAACATAAACCTATACAAGGAAGAGGGAGGAGTGGTTGGACCTGATGTCATTAGCCACACCCATATTAGTAATAGCCTAAACAACAGACCAACACTCCATGTATAGTAACTAATCATTTGAGTAAAACAGAAACTCTGGAAGAAAAAAAAGCGTTCAGAACAGATCTGATCAAAAGCATAAACATGGAGAAACATCTACTACTTATTGTCATAACAGTGTCAGGTACAGTAAAATACAATTTACTTGTTCACATTTTTAAGCAGTGTTTAAGTAACAGTAAGCAATACAGACTAAATATCAAACTATGAAATTACATACGTAGTTTTTGAAATACTAACTTTTAAACAGGCTGGTTTTCAAATATACTGTTGTGTGTTTAAAATTTATAATTCAGGAGTATTTCCTGACAGCATTGGACCAAAAGACAAGGATGCTAAAATCAGTAAAGAAGGAGAGTCTGTGACACTGAGCTGCACATACAGTACAAGCAGCAATGCTGTTTTGCTTTACTGGTACAAACAGTACCCCAACAAAGAACCTCAGTATTTACTGTGGAAAGGTGCTCGATCATGGAACACTGAAGAGGATATACCAGACCGTCGGTTTCAGTCGACTACATTCCAAACATCCACTGAACTCACTATTAAGAGTGTAACTCTGTCAGATTCAGCTCTCTATTATTGTGCTCTAAGAGTTGGAGCCCAGTGATACAAAATGCCTGAGAGGCTTTACAAAAACTCACACAAAGCTGAACAATAGTAATCAAATGACTCTAAACCACATTTATCTCTCATATAACCCACACAGAATAAATACACCACAATATGTAACACCTGCTTATTTAATGGGAGCGAGAGAGGATCAAAGTAATTAAGATCAAGACTACTAACAAATTAAATAATTAATAAAATCACTAAAACAGAAATAAAAGAAATCTAGAGATATTACAAAACCCAAATATAGGAGTATAGGAGGGGCCTTAATGGCATGAACCACACCCACAAAACAATACCATCAGACCACTGCTTTCAAGGCAACATTTAAAATAAGAGTAGGTAAATATTCACAAAAACTCCTAAAACAAACAGAGCATTGATTTTTAAACCTATAAACATAAAAATATTCAAAATCAAAGTATTGATCTATATAACTATAACATGGAGAGAAGTTTACTACTGATTCTTATAGCAGTATCAGGTAACATACACTTTTAACATTTTATACACTTTGGTTCAAGACGTTGTCAAGTACTAGTGTTTTCTAATTGCAGGTGTGCTGTCTGACATCATTGGACCAAGTGAAAAGGATATGGATATGATCGGGGAAGAAGAAGAGTCTGTGACATTGGAATGCTCATATGATGCAAGGAGCAGTTATGTTTTGCTGTACTGGTACAGACAATATCCTAATAGAGAACCTGAATTTATACTGTATAAAGGCGCTCGATCATGGAGATATAAAGAAGATATATCAGACCATCGGATTCAGTCGACGACTTCCCAATCATCCACTTCACTCACTATTGATGAAGCAGCTGTGTCAGATTCAGCTCTCTATTACTGTGCTTTGATGAGCCGTCTATACAGCCCAGTGTTACAAGTGCCTGGGAGGCATTACAAAAACTCACACACAAAATTACTGCTTTGAAAATCATTGATCAAACTTTTAGAAAACCACAGAAGCAGTATGTAAACACAATGTGGTAACACCTGCTGAACAAACAGGAATGAAGGGAAAATTATTTATATTTAGATCAAGTGGCATTACATGATGAGGGTTATGTTGGAAACTTAAAAAAAGTGTTTGTGTTGTTGAAAATTACAATACTTGTATTCATAATATCATTAGAAAAACAGGAGTGGACTGTATGCAATTTTTATTTAATTACTATCCTCCCTTACTATTAAAAATAGTAATCTAAACTAATGTGTAAAGAAAATACTGGCAAAAAATAGAGTTGGTAGACAAGGCTAAAATGGAGACCCTATTAATAAAAGATAAATATGTGTTTTGTTATAAAGGCTAACTGTAGTGTCATATCATCAGATCACAGGTACTGATAAGACAATGAAAGAAACATCAAAGGTACTGTTAAGACAATGAAATAAAAAAATAAAAATAACAAGAGTCATAAATGTGTATAAATAAAGAGAAAAAAGAAAAAGATATGGCCCATTTGTAAGGAAGAGAACAAACACGCCATGTACTGATTCAACAGAACAAGCTCCTCCCATCCACTGTATATACAGTATCATTATATTTAAAACAGTCTCATCAAAGACAAGCTGAACCAGTTGTGCTCTCCAGTGGATTTAAACAGTTCATTCCTCTCAGTTACACTGTACAGTTATTATAATGACTCACTGGGAAGTACATTTTATCATCTTTATAACATATTTCTGGGGTGAGTAGGATCTCTAGTCTCTATTTGCCAGATTATAATATGCAGAACATGAAATAATTTTGCTTTAAATTCTGTTCCAGGATGTGATTCTCTGGAGAGTGTTGACCAGAATACAAGAGTTCAAACTGCTGTTGAAGGCAGATCTGTAACGATTAACTGTAGATATGAAACCAGCGATCCATCCCCATATCTCTTCTGGTACCAACAAAAAATGAACGGAATCCCCAAATACATGATGATGATATTTGCTACAACTGTACAAAATGACAAAGACTTTGAGGAGAGATTTAAAGCAAATCACACCAAAACTTCAAAATCAGTTCCTCTGATGATCCAGGATGTGTGTGTGTCTGATTCTGCTGCGTACTACTGTGCTCTGAGGCCCACAGTGACTGAAACACACTCAACACTCATACAAAAACTCATGGCGCTGAGTTACACTGATGATATTTGCTATACAGGGCTATCTGCTACATTTATTTTAATTTCTATGAACACTGTGACTGGTTTATTCCACTACTAGTTATTAACCTAAAAAAAATAATATTTATAAAATATAAAAATATTATATAATACAGGTATTGATATTTCCCCAACCATATCAGATCCACATGTATTATTTTTATATTCTTATTTAAAATTTGAACAATTTATATACAATTTTTAATGAACACATAACACAAATTTTATTGTCACCTTGTAATAACTTGTGCAATGCAGAAGAGGGCGATGAACACACTCCAGTAATTATTTTGAAGAGCTCTTGAGCTCCTCTTTGACAAAAATCCCCTCTCTATTTTCATAAACAATGCTCTTTTTAGTCACTGCTTCACTTGCTGAAGATCATTCAGTCACTCGTCACTATAACACCATGTACACTTGCATTTGCTAATTTCTATATTGAAACATTAAGATACGCACTGAACTTTGTTTTATAGAACTTCCCCAAAAATAAAAATTCTGTCATTGTTTACTCACCGTCAACTGTTTGGTTAGCAGCAACATTCTTAAAAATATCTTCTTTTGTGTTGAACAGAAGAAAGAATCACTTATGGGTTTGGAACAAGTTTAGAGCAAATAATCACAGAATTTTTTATTTTGGGGTGAACTAACCTTTAATCTGTCAGACCTTTGAGCAGGATTAACAGAATATATTTAACTTTGAAACCATTGAGATGTTCCAGAAAACATGTTGACATGTTGATTTAACAACATGGCTAGACTCACCTTCCCAGTGGGTGGAGCTCAACTTTGTTCAAAGCTACAAATGATTCCTTGCACAGTACATAAAAAGACTTCTTTGCTTTTTTTTAGAACAATTTAAAATTAGAGAATTAAAGAATGTCTGCTTGGATCTCATTTTCACTCATTCTTTTTTCATTTTCTATAGGTATGTAATCAGTTCTTCTATATCCCCTTTAGTTTTAATCTACTTAAGAATTTATAGATATTTTGTATTGATTTTCAGAATGCCAAGGAGAGGATAGTGTTACTCAGCCAACAAAAGTTCAAACTGCTACTGCAGGTGAAACTGTGATTATTGACTGCACATACAAAACCAACGCTTTCCCAACGCTTTTCTGGTACCAACACAAAGCAAATCAAGCACCAAAATATATGCTGAAGAGATTTTCTGGATCAAGCGATGAGGATGAAGACTTTAAGGAGAGATTTAATGCAAATCTACAAACCTCTTCAACATCAGTTCCACTGACAATCCAGGATGTGCGTGTGTCTGACTCTGCTGTGTACTACTGTGCCCTGCAGCCCACAGTGACTGAAACACACTCAACACTCATACAAAAACACAACTTCAAAAATTACGCACAAATGTAGTACCTAAATAGGTAAATAGGTTTAGTTAAATAAAATGATGAAACCATAATTTAATAGATGTATCAAAACAAGACAAGACAATATGCATTCTGTAGGCCCATTTCTGTTTTTTAATATGAATCCTTTGAGCAAAATTTAACCCCTGGTGCTGCTTGCGTGGCGGTCAAAACTGACCTTTTTTTTTCTTTTTTTATTAAATTAAATGATCGTACTATAGTTTAATTCAATAATATTTTACATTCATGTTCTTACATTTATGTAATAATTATGATTTATTTAATACCAGTTAACCACATTTTGAGCATAGACCTGAAAATTACAAAATTAAATTACATTTGTTGTAAATCTTGAATACTTTGAAGCACACACATAAGTTTCGTCTCTTTTTAAAGAAGACACTGGGCTGCGTATTGCTGAAGTGAAAAATGTTTTCCAAAACATGTCTTACTCTAAAACTGTGTGAAAATATAAAGAAAAATATATAAATATAAGCATAAAATATAAATATAAACAACTCATGTTCCAAATTTGAGGTTGACATGTCAAAAAAAGAAAGAAAGAAGAAGACGAAGACGAAGAAGAAGAAGAAGAAAAAGCTCTCAATAAGATTTCGTTTGTGTGCAGAATGTGGTAATTTTTGAGTGTGACCATTCAGGACCATTTAACCTTTTCAAATCATGTCCGTGATTTTTGTGTGTGTGTGTGTGTGTTCACATAACAAGTGCCAAGACCATTCTGATGAAGTAAAAAAAAAAAAGGCTTTACACTACATGTAAAATATTTAAATAAAAAAATGACCAAATAGCACCAGAACCCACATAATAGATCTGTAGAAAACATTGCTGATTTAGAATTTAACACTTATATCAAAAAATTAAAAGAATACTTACCCGCATGTCATTCCAAACCTCTATGACTTTCTTTCCTCTGCTGACCACAAAAGAAGATATTTTGAAGAATGTTGGTAGCTAAACAGTTCCATTGACTTTCCCTATGGACAAAATACAATGGGAGTCAATAGGAACCAAAACTGTTTGGTTATCAATATTCTTTAAAATATCTTCTTTTGTGGTCAGCAGAAAAAAAATGTACACAGTTATAGAACAACATGATCACAATTTTAATTTCTGGCTGGATAGCAAGTCAAGCATGATGAACACATTCATCCTGAAGATGGCAATATAAACACATTACTCCTGCTGTGCCATGATATGACCTCAAAAGAACCACTAAAATTGCAGAGTTACTAGAAACAACAACAAAAAACTTTCATTCAGTCACAGAACACTTTTTTCCCTTCATCAGTGTCTTTTTTGTTTTTGTCACTATTAAGCAAAGATGACTTACCGGGCATGCATTGTATTCATGGTTGTCCTCAAGTATGGTAAGAAATCACGAACATAAAAGGAGAACTCTCCTGTTTGTTGCATTTCAATTTAAATGTCACTTATTACATGCTTATTTTAAATGCATTATGTTCTTGACTTAACAGGATGCTTTGGCGAGGACACTGTTCATCAGCCAAATGAGAAAACAAGTGCTGTTGAAGGACAGCAGGTCACTATTAACTGTGAATTTAAAACACTTCAACTAACTCCATACCTTTACTGGTACATTCAGCGCTCTAACGGCCTCCCTGAGTACATGCTGATGAGATACAAATTAGGATCAAGCAACAATTCTGAATTTGAAGAGAGATTTGATGCCCGATTGGACTCAAATTCAGTTCCACTGACAATCAAGAATCTGCGTGTGTCTGACTCTGCTGTGTACTACTGTGCTCTGCAGCCCACAGTGACTGAAACACTTCCAAACAATGCACAAAAACATGACACTGTGATATGCAACATATCTTACATCTCAGTGAAGCCACATGTGCTTCATTAAGCACTACTGGATTTCATTATACAACATTTGATTAATATACTACAACCCATTCAATTATCTGCAATGTTCTTTCAAATTTTAAAGCCAGTCAAAATAAACTAAATACAGAGATATGTGACCCTGGACCACAAAACCAGTCATACAGTAGCACGAGTATATTTGTAACAATAGCCAACAATACATTGCGTGGGTCAAAATGATCGATTTTTCTTTTATGCCAAAAATCATTAGGATATTAAGTAAAGGTCAAGTTCCATGAAGATATTTAGTAAATTTCATACCTTAAATATATAAAAACGTAGTTTTTGATTAGTAATATGCATTGTTAAGCACTTAATTTGGACAACTTTAAAGGTGTTTTTTTTCAATAAATTTTTTTTTTTTTGCGCTCTCAGATTCCAGATTTTCAAATAGTTGTATCGCAGCCAAATATTGCCCTATCCTAACAAACCATACATAAATTGAAAGCTTATTATTCAACTTTCAGACTATGTATAAATCCAAATTTTAAAATAGACCCTTATGACTTTTGTGGTCCAGGGTCACATATAGATGCAAAAAGTATTTTACAAACTATAGCTGTATTTCCTTATACTCCCTTGTGAAAATGAATGACACTCTAGAGTAATAATTCTCACATAAGACTTACATGCTTAAAGGAGGAGGAGTAAAGAGCAGCTGTCCAACACTGAGACAAGGAGCTTCTTGTTTCAGTAAACCTGTACTCTTTTTTCCTGACTGGCAAAGCGTCATGTCAACATTCGCAGTAGTCCTACTAATAGAATATCTCATAATAGGTAAGATTTCAACTAATTATCAAGTGGTTTCCTTGTATGCAATTCAGAATTCTGATTTTAAAACATGCTCATTGCTCTCCTTATTGTTTTCAGGTGTTACTAATGCTGAAGACATCATATACCCCAACAATGATACAGTAATTGCTAAAGCAGATGAAAAGGTTATGCTATCTTGTAGCTACACGGGCACGGTTTACGATTTATATTGGTACCGTCAAATCCCTGGATCAGCACCTCAGTTCCTCATAATGGAATCGTCTGGATTCATAACACACGCTACTCCTCAGGTTCCTGGGATAACAATGTACAACAGAAAAGACACCAAACGCATGGAACTGGAGATCTTTCCTGCTGCAGTGGCATATTCTGCTCTGTACTACTGTGCTGTGCGGCCCACAGTGAAAGGAAATCCTCTGACTCCATACAAAAA
>JAFVLL020013741.1:0-12833 GCA_021397915.2 Tor tambroides | reverse complement strand
GTTGAATCAAACAACAGAGATACTGTGGTAAAAAACCCAAAATTGCCTTATATATCATTAGGTACCAATGCATTTTTCTTCGAACAGCAAGAGAGAACCAAGCAACTCTACTGTATAATGTACAATGATGTGTTAAATGTTTACAATCAGTTATAAACCTTAAGGCACCGTGAAACACAGCATCTAAAGAAGAAAGAAGATAGGATGGTGCATGTTGGTACAGTACATCCCCATAGTCAAGAATTGGTAAGAATGTCGCAGACACAAGTTTCTTCCTTGCATAAAATGAAAAACAAGATTTATTTCTAAATTAAAACCCTAACGTTTTCCTTAATTTTTGTTTCAGATAATTAATGTGTGAGCCAACCTTTAATGTGTTATCAATTATAATGCCCAGATATTTTTACTCTGACACTAAAGTAATCAAATTTCCTTGCAATGTCCGGAGGGCAAACAAACTATCTGACGTAGATCTAGAATTTGATAACAGCAACTTTACAGTCTAAAATCTTGCTTGAATGATATCAAAAACAGTCTGCAAATCACTCAAAGCTTCTTGTTTTGTAGGTGCAGAACAATAAATAACAGTGTCATCTGTGTAAAAACGAAAACTTGCTTTGTCAATGTTAACATCAACACAATTTATGTAAATAGTAAATAATAAAGGCCCCAATACAGAACCTTGAAGAACTCCCTTAACCACATCCAATAAATCTGATTTGCAGCCTTCAACCTGCACACATTGAGTTTTTCCTTTTAAATAAGCATTAAACCACAAAACTGCATTATCTGATAAACCAACACATCTCAGTCTATTTAACAGAATCTCATGGTCCACTGTGTCAAAAGCTTTAGTCAAATCAATTAATAGACATGCACACTGGCGTTTTTCATGTAGAGACCCCAGTAAATCATTTAAGACTTTCAAAACAGCTGTAATAGTGTTATAGATATATAAATATATATACACACACATCAGCACAGCTCTTGCATTAGCCAAGAATTTCATTTACCTACATAAGAGTATATTTCCAGCCTAAAATAGTGTTTGTTTTGGTTAAATGTCCACTTACTGTATTTGGAAGATTAGGAAACATGATTAGGAAAAATTAAATTTGAACTGAACGATGAAGTCATCATAACAGTAATACGTGCACGCTGTCACGACGAATTAAGCTCAGCAATGGAAGACACAAAGATTGTTCATGAGTGATCAGTTCAAAACATGACAGCATCAGTACAAAAAAGGAAACTACAAGAATACTTTCCGGAAATCAAATCCTGGTTTGTTTTTGTCCCATATCTTTTCTACAGCAAGGTTAATGGTATTTACAAAAGCTTTGGGTTTTGGTTTCTAAGCATTTGTGATAAACTCTGTGGCCTGTCAGTAAGAGGAAATGTACAAAAGCCTCAACTTTAAGTCAATTGAACAAGACCTTAGGAAACTCTCCCTGAGAAAGATAAAGAGAGAGGAAAAAAGGATGATGCTCGCTGTTATTTTGTTTGTAATGCCTTCAAAAGAATTTCAGAACATCAAGGAGAACTCTGAAAAGAGAAAGAGAGAGAGAGAGGTAAAGACATGTTGATATTAGACGAAAGTTAAAAAGGAAAATGAAAAGGAAGGGGGAAAAAACACTGATACATACAACTCCCATGCTTTGAGTGGTGCTCTACCAAGACGAGAGACTTTTAGAGAGGTTTCCCCTCACATGAAAAATGTGTGTGTCATATGTGTAAAGGAGTGAATCGGTAGGTTTGGGTTAATCCAGAGCCAGCTGTTCACTTGCGGAAGCAGGAACAAGCTGCCTAACATTTGTGTCTGATTGAAACAAGCAGCCAGAGACTGAAACCTGACATTTGAGCTTGAATGAAAGTAACATATTACAAAGATCTTTCTGGCTGACTGAAACAGGAAGAATCACATTCATTCAGATGAAACTACAGGAGACGAAATCTCAGGGAAAAAAAAAAAAAAAAAAAAAGTCAACTTGAGTGAAATAGGTAAACCTCAAAATGAAAAGAGTGACATCTCTATGCCAATATATTAGCACTAATAGCATTTTGTGGTATTAAAAAATATATATTTTTGTAATAAAATTGCCACCACCTTTGTCTTGCTAATGCTGATTTGATACCTAGCATTTAATGTATCCCAAATACACATAATTAAATAACATTTTGACACTTTTTGAGAAAAAGACAAAACAAAATAAAACAAAAAACAGCTAGCTAAAAAAAAAAAAAAAAAAAAAAAGGACCCCAAAAAAAAAAAAAGAGTGAAGCGGTCATAGCCGTGAATAAAACAGCTGTTTACCAATCAGAATTGAGGACTGGAACTAACCATTTTATAAAATATTATAAATTGGTTAGTTTAAAATTATAAAATTATATACAGTGCTGGGTAGCAACTGATTACTGATTACAACTGACTTTGTAGACACACCTGGAGCAGTGGGGGTTTGGTATCCTGCTCAATTTTTAATTTCTTTATTTATTTACCCACTGCCATCTTGTCGTGAATGACTGTGCAGAGTGTGGCATCCAGCTAAGTGTGGGTATTGAGTGCAGAAGAGAGTGCTGTTCATTCACTAACTCCACCAACATTTCCAGCCAGTACCAGGAATCGAACCCACAACCTTCAGGTTAAAAATCCAATGCGCTAACCATTAGACCACAATTGCTATGTGCCCCAGTGTAAATGTATCACACGCTCTTGTTTGCAACATCCTTCTTCCTCAGGTTATGCCTCCAGTCTGCCTCAAACACCTGGCTGCATCAAGGTAATCAGCACTCAGCTTGACACCATGCTCTGCAGAGTCATTCACAACAAAATGGCACTGGACAGTTGTGGGCTAATGGTTAGCGAGTTGGATGTGTAACCACAAGGTCATGGGTTTGATTGCCAGTACCATCAGGAAACTGGTAGGCCCTTCAGATGTGTGTTCATGGGGTGTGTGTGTGTGATCACTACTGACCACTATGTGTGTGCACTTGGATGCAGAGGACAAATTCCAAGTATGGCTTACCATATTTGGCCTATGCATCACGTTGTCACTTAAGTAAGTCATGAAAATTAAATTTAAAATATTTATTATGTAATAAAATATTATTTTTGTTCTGTTAAACTTATGATTATTTGCAAACCTGTAATGATATTTTTAAATTATTGTTATTATAAAATTATTAAACAAATTGTATTATAAAAAGTCTGAGACAAGGGCATCTACATAAATGGGTGAAAAAAAAAAAAATAAGAAAGGACTGGTAAAAAGTTTCCAAAACAGTTTTAAAGTGACCTTCATATAACAAAAAGAAAACTGTTTTAATAAAAAATTCAGCCCCTGAGACATACAAGTGGTTGATGTTGAAGAAACAAGCACATATACATGCAGCCGCACCACACACACATACGCACAGAATGTAATTTGAAAAAATGAAGAGTTAGAGATAGAAATAGGATGTTAGCCCATTGCAAGATGAAGCTAAATGGTCATGACAGCTTTGTGCCTTTGATGCCCCTCTGAATTGTGCTTCAGAGCCCCTGAAGGTCTCTCTCTCTCTCTCTCTCTCTCTCTCTCTCTCTCTCTCTCTCTCTCTCTGTGTGTGTGTGTGTATGTTTGTGTGAGCATGCAGTGAAGTGACCACCAGACTCTGGCCACTGACAAGTGATGTTTTCTGACAGCTTGCTCATTATTTTGATGTAGAATGTGTGTATCTAGAGAAAAAAAAAAAATCATACTTCCAAAACAGGGAATAAGTTGAAGGTGACTTTAGATATCAACATTCCCTTGATAAAAATAACTACAAATCACTTGTTTATTCAGTCTTTGAGAGTGATGAAAGTAAACTGGTTTGATATAATGTCCATTTGCTTCATGTATGAACAAGAGCCTCCAAAGATTTCACATGAAACTGTTACATATATAAGTCAACAACATCTGACCTCTAATTAAAGGAATAGCCCACCAGAAATAAAAGTTCTGTCATAATATGCCTTCAGTGGTAAAGATTGACATTTTTCAGGGAGTAACAACATAAATTTGTTCCTTACACAAAGTTATCATATTTAATGATGCTGTTATGGTTCTTTTTTCATTATGAGACTTGACAGCATCCCCATACACAATAACTGTATGGAAAGGGGCAGCATAAACAAGACAAACTATAAAAGTGAACAGTGAAAAAATACTATGAAAAGTGAAAGTGAAATAATAGCTAATTCAGCATTTTACCAAATAATTCTGAAATAACACGACTGCCAATCTTCCTGTTAATAAAAGGCAATTGTATAAATCTCAGCAAAGTCCCACATCACAACCTCTCCATCTCATTCTGCCTCAAACCACATGAAACACACACATGAGTCTGGACCTCAACGCAAAGCACTTGACACCAGTGTTGAGGGTAAGTTCAATATGAGCTTCATAATGGCAGCAGTCCTGTTCTGCTTAACCCATCCGAATGTCTCCTCAGAACAAGAGACTAAAAAAATAAAAAAACTCAAATTGAAGTGACCTGAGAGGCAGCTTAAACAAATTCCCACTAAAAATAGAGAGATGGGGGAAAAGAGGACAGATGGAGAGACGAGGGAGAAGGAAACACTATTGGTCTGTGATATAAAATGTCACCAAAGGGTCTGTGGAGGTGATGTGGCTATTGGCCCTTATAATCTCTCTTTCTCTCTGTGCCAGTTTGTCATTTTTCCTCTCCCCCTTCATTTTCTTTCTCCCCTCTCACTCTCCAGCATTGCGATCTCTTTTGGCCTGGGGTCAGTCTGTGAGGTGACATTGCTGATGTCCTGCTGTATTCCTTTCTGGACACTTGCGATCTTTAACAGCTGATTCAGGTTCAGTTAAAACTCTATTCGGGAGGGATTAGTTTTCTAAATGACGTTTGAGTCACAATTATTGACACCAGAGGGCTAAGCTCTGTCTCTCTACAATATAACTGTTTTGCAAAGGTATTTCCATAAAGTGGTAAGGCTGACAAGACTTTGTTTATTAATTACTATATGTTCTTTATTAATTACAGCTTGATTATTGATTTAAACAACGTTTTTAAAACTTAAAAAAAGAGAAAAAAAAGAAACAATGGAGAAAACATTTCTTAATAAAACACCAGTTTTTCATATTAGTTCCTAAAATAAAATTAGTTAGTGATACTAAACACCTATGAATCATATCTCTGTAGTTAACTGTCCCATCATTATTGAACTGAGATCAGCAACAATAACATTTGACACACTGAAATCTGCATGAATTCTATTTCAAACAAAAGCTCACACTGCCTGAACCAGAAATAAATAAATACACACAGACACACAGACAGACACACACACACACACACACACACACACACACACACACTTTTTTCTTTGTATACACCATGTACATACACCGGCAACTTTATTAGCTACATCTCTTCAACTGTTTGTTAACACAAATAATACTTAGGCATGCAGACATGGTCAAGACAATGTACTGAACAGCAAACCAAGCAGGTTTGTCATGCCTGGGTCTGACAAGGGGGTGAGTACATTATCTGTAAATTTTTGTTCTGGAAGTGAACTACTTTAAGTGATTTTTAATGTGGCATGTTTGTTGGTACCAGATGGGCTGGTCTGAATATTTCAGAAACCGCTGATTTACTGGGATTTTCACACACAACCTTCTCTAGAGTTTATAGAGAGTAGTTGAAAAATAGAAAATATCCAGTGAGTGGCAATTCCGTGGGTGAAAATGCTTTGTTGATGCCAGTGGTCAGAGGAGAATGACCAGACTAGTTTGAAATGATAGAGAGGCAACAGTAACCGTAAGGTATGCAGGAGAGCATCTCTGAACACACAACATGTTGAGCTGAAGCTAACACTGGGTGACACCTCTGTCAGCTAAGAAAAGGAAACTGAGGCTTTAATTCACATGGCTCACCAAAATTGGACAACAGAAGATTGGAAAAAAGTTACATGGTCTGATAAGTCTCAGTTTCTGCTGCAGCATTCAGATGGGTAGGGTTAGAATTTGGCCTAAACAACATCAACGGTTTAGGCTGCTGGTGGTGTAATGACGTGGGGGATATTTTTTTGGCACACTTTGGGCCACTTAGTATTAATTGAGCATTGTCTAAATGCCACAGCCTAGTACTGTTGCTGACCATGTCCATCCCCTCATAACCACAGTGTACCCAACTTGAGATGGTTAACACACATGTCACAAAGCTCAAATCATCTCAAACTTGTTTCTTGAACATGACAGTTAGTTCACTATCCTCAAAATGCCTCCATAGTCACCAGATCTCAATCCATTAGAGCACCTTCGGGATGCAGTGGAACGAGAGATTCATATCATGGATGTGCAGCCGACAAATCTGCAGCAGTGTAATGCTTTCATGCCAATATGGAACAAAATTTCCTGTTTCCAGAACCGTGTTGAATCTATACCAGGAAAAATTAAGGCAGTTCTGAAGGCAAAAGGGGTCCAACCTGGAACTGTTATACTGTATTTCACTACAGATAAAATGCTCAGAAGAGTCAGAGTGTAGTGAATTAGTAAACAAATTGATTTACTAAAATGAATTGGAGTTCCCAAAGAGATCCTCTCACAAATGGCACACTCATTTGCAGTTGCAGTCTTGGCGTGTGCCTGTCAAGTTCAAAGGTCACTGGGTTCATTTGCGATTTTAGGTTTCAGAAGGGTGGCACCTTTTGTGGTTGCTATATGTGCCACTCTAAGTCCACAGTAAACTGCAATCTGACAGTCTTTGCAGCATTACATTGTCAAAGTGTGGTCTCAGAGGAGGACCGCAAGAGCTCTGGGCACCATTTGGGACAGAGCCAGTTAGAGATTTGATTGCCTCAGATCTCTCAGCTGTAAGTAAAGTTACACTTGCAACACAGTATTACAGAATTTACAAAACTGTAAAAAAACAACAACATTTAATTACCTTGTTACTGGAGAGGCAACATTAAAACAGTTGAGCTTGTGTAATGCTACTAAAATATGTAGTTAGGTTTGTATCGTCGCAGTTTTTAGTTAGTTACACACCAACAGCGGTATTAAATAAATTAGTTATTGTAACACTAAACGTAATGAACCAGCATGTGTTATTGCAGAAACCATTGAAGTTAACCTCTGAATAACACTTAAGACTGTGGCAGTCCTTTTCAAGTTTTCAGCTCTGCTGCAAAAATCAATCCAAAAATCAAATATGAAAGATGAAAGACCAAACAGAAAATGAATGTGTGTTCTCTTGGCAGTTGCTGGCCAATCTTTCCTAACTCATTTGCTCTCCGCTTGGAAGGGCATCGGAAAACTGAAAACATTCCCGCTGAATTCCATCAATAAATCTGCCCAGTGAGTGATTGCATCAACCAACTGGCTGCATGTTTATTTGCTAGTATGATTCATTGTGTGCAGTTGTGTCTGTGTTTGACTTTCAAGCCCAAAAAGTCATCAAAGCTAAATGTAAAAAGGTCACATTCACTTGGCCCTAATGCTCTGAAGCACTAACTTAAAAATATTCCTGTATTTGAAGTTCAGCGTCTCTTCATCGAGGTGCCCCATTTTAAGGATACGTGATACAGTAGAAAGGTCTCTGAGCTCGGATCAGGCCCGCTTTGCTGCACATGGCCACACTGCATGTGTACAGAAAGAAGGCAACTGTTCTGAGGTCAGAAGAGAGGTGGTTTGTTGGAAGAGGGATTAATGGGAGTTGAGGAGGAGGAATATGGGTGAGTCAGAGTGTTTTGAAGCGGTAGAGATGCCTTGAATGTACCTTTAGCGCCCTCTGTTGACCAAGTGGAGCATGACATCACACATTCAGCTCTGGCCGTCTCTCTTTCTTTCTCTCTCGCTGCCAGTGTTGTTAGATCTGTGTAATAGGTATTAGAGAAGGCACAGAAAGCCTTTGACTGCAAGTTGTCTTTCTTGTTCAGGATGTAAATGGTTACGTGTTTTGAAGATGAAAGGACACTGGTGTTATGAACGCTAAAATATGCAGAAACCAGTTTCCACTGTGTCTCTCTTGTCTGCTCTGTGTGAGCTCTGTGATTGGTGGAATACAAAATGAAAGGTCTACCAAACCACTGTGGCCAGAAGAGAGAGGACAGAGAGAGAGAGAGAGAGAGAGAGAGAGAGGCGGATGGCAGTTTGATTCTCCAGAGCACATATCCTGGACCAAATCTTCTGCGATTTCAGTACTAGGCAAGTGGCATTTCACTGGCTTAGAAACATCCCTTCTCTCTCTCCCAGAGGTGTTTTCTCCAAGGAGGCAAGAGAGACAGTGGCTCAAAAAAAAAAGGAGAAGTGAAAGTAATCCAATATGATTAAGTCAATAAACTATTTATCAGGAAATGTTTTATTAATTTATCAATTTCAAATATAACATCTCCTCTGCCTCCCTTGAGATCATAGAGTAGTTTTCTCACTGAAAACCTAACATGTGAATGTGAGGAGGGTAACAGCGTTTGTGCCTCCATTTCACTATGATTGGCCGATTGCCTATTCAATACTATAATTTCTCCCTATCATATTCATGAACTGCCTGAATGGGTCAAAGTGGATAAAGTAAACAACCCACTTCCCAGATATGGCCATTTATTGTCATGCCAGAATAAAAATTAAGGTGTTTTTTAATGACCACTCAGCTCTGTTCAATTAAATCTGCCCCTTTTTACTTTGACCTTAATCACACGAATCACAATGTTTACAAAGAATTTCTTAAGGTCTGAAAATGGTGACTGTATATACTACAATAATAGCCAAAGCACAGCAAATAATTAAAATATACACACAATATGCCTTACACTGCAAGTTATTAATTTTGAAGCATTTGTAAATATTTTTGAAGTATCCATCACATTATAGAATGATCTGACTGGAGTGTCTGTGTGGGACGAGACATCCCACATACAGATATAACATATTACGGCAGCGAAGTTACTCATACTGGTATCAAATTAAATTGCAAATGGTAGAGGAGTCTCGTTTCAGTTAAATACATCTTCCATGTAGCTTTTATTCAGTAGTTTTATTCAACAGACAACTTGAAGAACACTGGGCTCTAAAAAAATGAATTTGAAACAACATGAGTGTGAGTAAATAATGACAGACTTTTCTGGATGTAGTAACCCAATAAAGGTGATTTAACAGATATGTATATTAATTGGCCCCTGAACTGAAGAATGGGGTTTTTCAAAGCATTTTATTGGGATTTGTGACGAGAGATTGTGAGGGAGAGCCTCTGATTCATATTTGAAACGACAGCAAAAGTTTAGCGTCCCTTGTGTTCTTCCAGAGGCAAGTTTGGGACTCAAATATGGTGCCTTCATAACATATTGCAATAAGCAGATATATTACAAACGGGGACCCATATGTTGTGCCCTGGGAGTGTGGAGCCCTGGGGCAATACTGCCTTAGACACACTGTTGAAGACAAAACCGTCAGTAAGAGTCTGAGATAAATTTGGAAGGGTTTTGGGAATCCCTAGGTAGAGAAAATGCACTGTTTGCTATTATGGGATGTCTGGTATCACACCAAGAAGAGAAGGAGGATATGAATGCTAATGATGAAGTACATGACAAAAAGGAGGAAACGGGAAGGGAGGGAAGTGAAACAACCACTAACATAGTGACCAACAGATGGAGAAATGCTGTCCTCTTATTATCAAGGAGGATTCATCCTCCTTCCTCCCTCTCTGCCTCACTCATCCTCACTCTGTCCTTGATAAAGGGGAAGACTGAAGGATCGTTAGGTGCATGCATCACTGTAGTTAGGTATGGTGTGTGTGTGTGTGTGTGTGTGTGTGTGTGTGTGTGTGTGTGTGTGTGTTGACTGAGCTATGACTCATTATGTGTATCTCTCTCTGTCTCTCCTTCTACGTCTCTAATGAGTCTGTACCTGTCACAAAATTAGGAGACATACACAACACCTGTTCCCTCCTACAGTTCAGCAGTGAACTGTCTAGACTGATGAAAAGTTTTGACAAAACTGCACACGATAACAAATCTTTGCAATTTACAATCAGATAGATAGAAAAACAGAAGGTTACACAGATGGAATAATCGATAGACAGAATGACAGGACAGATAGATAGATAGACAGAATGACAGGACAGATAGATAGATAGATAGACAGAATGACAGGACAGACACAGACAAATATACTGAAGGGTAGATACGAGACAGACAGACTGTAATTTATGCATAACAAAAGGACACTGTTTTGTTTTTATGTAACTGAAATCATTTATTACAGTCATCTGCTTGTCTTTGTAAAGCCGACTTACAGTATCTCAGCAGAGACATAAAAGCAGAGCAGAAAATCTCCTAAGAGGAGAGAGCTCACTGCTATTATGTACAGCTTGTGTAATAGTTACTAATAGAAGAACTGTTTTATCTAACACACACACACACACACACACACACACACACACACATATACACACACACACACTTGGACAGGGAGCATGACTTTAATAGGGAAAACAAAGCAATATAAATGGTATTTGCAGTACAGAGAGAGAGAGAGAAAGACAGAAAGCAAGAGAACATGCTTTTACCAGTTCTGTGCTAATGGGTTTTTTAAAACTATGAAGCCCATTCTGCTCACAGCTGAAAAATGGGAGAAAATATTTTTGCACATAAAATGGACATGATTGCATTTAGTCTAACTAAAGCTATAATGATGAGTGGCATGAGCACACAAAAACACACACATAGATAGAGGTAAAGATTGGTGGAAATACAGCTAAACTTGGCAAGACTACCCTAATTGTGT
This sequence comes from Tor tambroides, assembly GCA_021397915.2. Classification (NCBI taxonomy): domain Eukaryota; kingdom Metazoa; phylum Chordata; class Actinopteri; order Cypriniformes; family Cyprinidae; genus Tor; species Tor tambroides. Next base: position 2,061 of record JAFVLL020013741.1, on the reverse strand, counting down.
ACTCTGGAAGAGAGGCTGAACAATGTGTGTTTGCATGTCTGGCTGAGCGCCAGGGTCTCTAACAGTGGTCTTTTCTCTCACATGTCATAGGTGGTGGTAGAAACTGGTAGAAGGCCAGGCCTCTGGCACCCTGGACAGACCCAGGCATGATATGGGTTCAGCATGAGCCAATGGGGGCAAAGCGATGGTGCTGTGTGGTTTCCAACCTGTGTGGCACAGAGTTGTGAACAGCTGTGTCTCTGCAATTCACCCGTCAACAGAGTGCCCAACAACAGATGGCCCCTCATACACATAGTGCAGCGTGTGTGTGTTTCAGCCCTAAATACACATGTAAAACTCTCCTCAAATACTTGTACGTTCTTTGGATGCACAGTTCAAGGAACTCAGAAAAACAAACATGAGTAGAAGAAAGCAAACACAACATGTTTGCTGTTTTTTTGTCCGCTGACTCAGACTGCATCTACTCGCTTCAGAAGAAAAGCTGGCACTCAAAAAGACAGAGAAAGAGTAAGGATAAGACTGCTGCTCCATGTGTGTTCAGGGTCACAGCCCATTAAGTGTTAAGAAGCCAAAACAACAACAACAACAAAACAATGCTTAAATATAAAAAAATATCATTTTTAAAATTTCTACATAATTTAAAATTATTAAATATTAATTAAAATTATTATTATTTTTTTTTATTTTATTTTTTTTATTATTATTTTTTTTTTTCTGAGAAAACAATATTTTTTCCTTAACTTTAAATTAGTGGTTCAAAACTCATTTAAAAACTAAATCTACAAATCTTCAGTAATTTAAGTTTGTTAAATACACTTCAATTATTATAATTATCTCAGTGTTACCTTCATGCAGAACAAATGCTTTTATAATACACTAGTAGTAGTTTGTGTGTGATTAAGTTCAAGTGAAGCCGCCACGGAAAATGGCGAGTTCATCACAGCTTTGAGGTCAAGTTAATCAAATCAGTGAAATCACTAGTTAAAATTCATCCACTGGCATAGAGCTGCAATTTTACTTGATTTATTAAAAATTCATTTATTCCAGCCTGGCAACTGAACCCAGGTCATTCTGCATACAGAGTACTACTCCTGTCTCTGGCCCAACCAGACACAGCATATTTCTAGTGGGTAATAAGAACATGCTAACAATTTTGTAAGCGTAAGTTGTTATTTGAGGTATTCAAGGTTGTGTTAACCCTCTTTGAAGTGCTTTCTAAAAAATTATTTTTGTCCCCCCATTGTGATTTAAAAATAAATAAATAAAATATCTCCATTAGAAAAAGTAAAATGAGATTTAAAATACATTTAAATAATAATAATAACTTTAATCAGACAAAAAATTGTGGGGAACGTTGTCATATGCAACTCTGAATAACAACAAAATTAGATAAAAAAAAAACAACTTGTGCTGATTCTGTTTTGATCTACTATTACTATATTTTTATCTGAACTAATATAAACTCTGACTAAGTGAAGCTTTATCATTTAGCCTTCATTATTGTCTTTAAAAGCCTAGTTCATCCTCATTGAGGGAGCTCTGACACTACTGGACGAGTGAAGAAAAGAATAAAGAAGGACAGAGAGAAAGAAGAACCTAGAGAAGTGTGGAATGCTAAATGCCTCCTCCTCTTCTCTCAGGATCATTCATTTCCGAATGATGACAACTATATCAAACCTTGTTTCTTTCTCTCTCCCCCACTTTAATATTCTCTTCCTTTCCTTCTTTCATCTCTTCTTATTTGCTGGATCTCTCTATCCATCATCTCTCTCTGCCTTTTATTCAATGCATTACCCCCTGTGACCCATTCAGTCATTAAAGGTTCCACCATCAAGGCCACTGTCTATAAACAAACAACCCTAGCGCTCTACCGAGATCAGTTTCATAACGCTCCACCTGCTCTCAGGCCCTCTGGAGATCAAACTGCGACTGATTCTGGACCAGTTTCGCTAGTGTTTGGTGTCTCTCTGTAACGACTATCCAGCAGAGGGAGCCCTCGCCCGAATACTGAACCTAGCCGCTCCCTCTGCAGTCATTTCCTGTTTGACTCTTATTTAAGCC
>JAFVLL020013740.1:0-13004 GCA_021397915.2 Tor tambroides | reverse complement strand
TGCATTTGTGTGTATTGAAGTAAAAGGTATTATAAGGATTTTGAGCTTTACTCGCTTTTTTAAACACACTGCTATTATTTTGAACACAACTGTACATCCAAAATGTTATCTACCTCACTTTACTGCAGTGCTGCAATCCTGCAGATTTAATGTTTAAGTTCCTTTAATTCAGCTAAGAGGCCATGCCAATCTTCTTTTGTTTACAAGACTTTACACAATACAAATTTTCAGGTCAGGTTCAGGTTGACCATACTTGAACTTTGGATATTGGCCCGAGCTTGAGTTTCCTGTCTCCTGCATTCACATGTGTATGAATGGAAGCCAGTGGAAGGAAAAGTGTAGTGTGACCAGCCCTTAAGACTCACTTACTCCTCTCACCACCTCCTCAAACCATTTCCAAGTCTTGTATAGTGTAGTGCATCAGTTTTTTTTTTTGTTTAGAAAATTAAAGCCAAAGGTGGCTGTGGCATCAGAAAAAACTGGCATGGAACTACAGTAGGCCTCCATCTTGAGTCTGTCAAGATCTCTTTAACACTGATTGCGCAGAAACACTAAGCAAGAGGCTTCCTGATTGGCTGTTTGTGCAGTATATGCTCCTCTGAGAGTGTGCGTGAATGAGAGCTGTCAGTGTGTTTGTCTCTGAACTCCTGCAGCGTTCAGCAGCCACAGGTTCATCACACTCCAACCGCAAACGCCACAGGCTTTCTCTGGGCTGAGACTGAAACATCACATGCTGAAGACCTGATGGACATACCGCCAGCACATAACCACAAGAAGATCAGAAACACCCACTGAATTTCCACGATTAATTTGCTTCATATTTTGAGAAGGCTACATATCACCATAATTGTCTGGATGATTACCACCAATAAATATCCTCTCAAGCACCTTCAGGCTGTTCTGTGAACATAAATCACTATGAATATTGAACAGCTCATAATATTAAGACACCTCTGAAGCCGTCTCTCGTTACGGAGTCCCAGGGTTCTGTGAATGTAATGAAATTATTGTTACATAATCGACCGCTGCTCCCCTCATGTTTCTGCATACAGTATGTCTTGAGATGAATGTATTCGACTTGGCACCAAGTGCGTATGAAAACACAAAGATGTCAAAACGCAAAAGAAGAACAAGAAACACGTCTTCTATTTGTCATCTCACATTATGTGCTCTTCTTACTGTCAGATTCATGGGACTTTCTTATCTTTTCAGAAGAAATATGCCTTGTTAATAATACTAAAGCTGACTATAGTGAACTTCTAAAGGGAAACACTGTGTTAACATCAAATTAGGATGAAAATAAGGAACTTATAATATCTGTAGGGGCAACACGTAATGGGTAGAAATCTGCTGTGAGAATTACATTAGCCCAAATACCAGCATCCTCACTGAAGAGCCAGCAGAAAGATATTACGTAACAGACTTGAGTCCTGAGAGTGAGGGCCAATCAAAGACACACGAGATTGCCAAAGACAGGTTTACACATACAAACACATCGACACCCAGCATCCCCCTCAACATCTGAAACATATGATGTGCCTAAGACCCAGAATCAACCATCCAGACTGTAAATAAACCCAAGCACAGTTTGTAAATCAGCTCCTAGATGACTGTGATGTCAAGCTTTTCACAGTAATGATGTGGAAACTGACAATTCTCAACCTGCCACACCACGTGTGCCGGCATGTGATCACAGCTCTGATCAAACACATCATATTAACAGATGCTCTCAATTGACATTTCTCTAAATACAGAGAGGCATCCGACCATAGATACAAAACCCTTTGTCTTATATTTTGGAAGGACACACCAGATGCTAGACTGTACAGTATTTTGTATAATTTTGCATTCCTAAACTGTTCATAAATATCTTAACAGACTGTTTTGATTGCAATGATTGTGATTCTAGCACAATTGACATTTGATATTTTATGGTTTCAGAGCATTGACCATGAATATTAATTCACCAGCATTTTAAATGGACGTTCATAATTCATCCGCACAAACACTACATGCACAGAACATGCATGTATTCAAAATGCCTTGGAACAATTCCACAAATCAGCTTATATAATGCAATAGATGACGGTGAAGAAGACACACGCACACACTTGAGCATGAAAGTGTAGGATATATTTTACCATATCCACCGCAGTAAAGAGCAGAATCACAGATAGGAACAGCCTCAGATGCGCCTGTTCGCCTGTGTGTCAGTCATGCTGAAGATCCTTTAGCTGGAGCCCATGAAGAAGATGAGAATCACGTTGACCAGCAGCAGAATGGCGATAACAGTGAACACCGCCACCGTTTGCACGTCCAAGGTCATGCTGCAGTGCTGCTGTCAAACCTGCGATCAGCACAGTTATCAATGCATATGTATGCAAGCGCTTAAAAACACGGCACTCCGGCTGCGTCTCAAACCCTAGCGAGCTGCCTACCTAGGGCTGAGCTGCGATGGGTTGCTAGGCAGCTCGCTGGGTTTTGAGATACAGCTCTGTGACTCGTAAGAAACGCATAAATATGCCTCATCCTCACCATCATCTTCATCGGCATCGGAACAGCAGCGAGGAGAATCACTATTCTACAGCACTGATGACGCGCAGCTGCCAGAGACCAATCAGAGCACGCCTAAATGATGTTCGGCCCTCACCATGGAAACACTGTCATTAACATTAACAAACATTCCGACTCTATTATATAAGACACACCGTTAGTCAATGTGCATTAGCTGTGTCATCTTTAATGCACTGTCATTCATATTTGTGACCCTGGAGCACAAAACCAGTCATAAGGGTCGATTTTTCTGAAAGTTTGATTTATGCATCATCTGAAAGCTGAATACATAAGCTTTCCATTGATGTATGGATTGTATATTTGGCTGAGATGCAACTATTTGAAAATCTGGAATCTGAGTTTGCAAAAAAATCTAAATATTGAGAAAATCTCCTTTAAAGTTGTTCAGATGAAGTTCTTAGCAATGCATATTACTAATCAAAAATTAAGTTTTGATATATTTACAGTAGGAAATTTACAAAATATCTTCATGGAACATGATCTTTACTTAATGTCCTAATGATTTTTGGCATAAAAGAAAAATTGATCATTTTGAGCCATACAATGTATTTTTGGCTATTGCTACAAATATACCCCAGCGACTTAAGACTGCTTTAGTGCTGCAGGCTCACAATTGAATCATGTTTGACTGTTACTATACCTGCTTATTAATGAAGAAGAATGAACTATAAAAGCCAAGCTGTTTTCAAAATCATCCAGGTGCAAAACAGTTTCACAAGAAGTAATTAAACATATGAACTCAACAACATCTCAGCCAACATTTCAGTTTAGCCTATAGTATCTCATAATCAAGATAAATCTTTTCTTTTCTTAAATTTCTTAACTTAGTATCTCATGATATTGAGTATCTTTCGTGTAATTATGACTTATTATGGCCACCAGAATGAAGGTGCGATCACATTTACCATTGTTTGGTGAATTTCTGCAGGTGAAATTCATTCATTTCAATAGGAATCCACTCGATCGGGAATGGTCTAATACCTACTTTTGTAAGAAGTTTGCATCATCCTGGCTTCCTCCAGAAAACCCAACAGAATTTTTCCATTGGCTTATTATTGTAGAAAATCAGCTCTGTGCCAAAAAAAAGTTCACAACGCTTTCAGTCTTTATTTCAAAACATTCTCCCTGAACGTTTGAGTTAGAATAGTTTGCACGGGTGCGATTATAAACTGTGAAAGCGACAAGTGACTCGATGAGTCTAATTACCCCTGTAGTCACATTTAGACACTTGTCAGCAACCGCCTTTTCAAGACAAGCTTTAAAAACATCACAAGCTGGTTTTACTGAAGTACATTTATGTTGTAGAATAAAACGTGCAAAGGTCTATTTTTGATACACCTTTGGTTTGATTATATATTTTTTTCAGTGTGCAGATAACTCTGGTTACGTAGTTGATATAACTTTTTTGATGATGAATTTTTTATGAAAATATATGGAGCTTGTGTTCACCACAGACCTTATTTCAGGCATTTAACAAAAACCCATTCAAAAAACCCCACTGACTTTGTGACGATGGAGCTGCTAAAAGTGCTAAAATGCAAACTTGTTTCTGGGTTTGGCATAAAAGTATCCACGGTCGCTGCTGCGCTCTATTAGTATGTTCAGTGTGTGACGAGATCATGCTGATGAATTTAAATCTGCTTTCACTTACTGCGGGAAAGTTCATGTTTGACATTTATACACATTAAGCTCTCAGTCCAAACCAGCTCTTAATTAAACAAATGGCCTTTGCTTAGTACAAGGCTTAAATGAAAGAAATTTAAATATAACATTAATTTTCTATCAGTTAAGTAATCGTACACTTTGACATCATGCTAATAACTAAATGCTCAGGAAAAAAATATTCCTTTCAATGCACATGATTGAATTTGAGTAATATACCTTTTATGTTTTAGAATTAGAACTTTAGCTCTATGATGTATGTCTTTAGATCAGAGCTTTAAATGTGTGTAACTCTCTATATCCAATTAACAATCCCACAAATGATTCACAACAGATTTAAAGCCCTTCCACTTTAATAGTGGGGGTTTATAAACTGATGTTCATAGACAAGAAATAATATTTATGGGAAAAAAAAAAAAAAATAGTGTCACATCTTACGTCTGTACACAGAACTATAAATATCGACTAACTGAATGTGTTCAGACATTTCACACAGTATAGCAGAAGGCAAACAATTATTTGTGCCTTGAGATTATTCTTATGAAATGTCTGAAGTATAATGTATTTCTCTTGTGATGCAGAGCAGACAGTTACATAACGCTGACACTGACTCCCATACGGCTCGATTCCATCCATCCTGACATTTACACAACAAAGGTCACATCTGAAATTCAAACAGATACAAATAGTTTCATGAATACAAAGCCAAAGTTTGTCAGAATTGTGCCTGATTTAAGGAGCTACACACATTATACTACACGGACACACAAACCACTGTCTATATGAGACTGGCAATTTAAAGAAATACATCAACCAATGTGAAGTCAAACTGAAAATCTCAGCATTAATTGTTTTATTACGGGGAAGGGAATGATGTGTCTCTTGCTTTATCATTTATATATGCCTGTTTTGCAGTGCAAGCTTGGGAAGTGTGTGAACACAGTTTTACCACAATCAATCACTGTTTGGGGATACCACTGAAATACATATGTAGTGCTGTACAATATTTGTGACTCTGGAGCACAAAAGCAGTCTTAAGTCGCTGGGGTATATTTGTAGCAATAGCCAAAAATACATTGTATGGCTCAAAATTATCCATTTTTCTTTTATGCCAAAAATCATTAGGATATTAAGATCATGTTCCATGAAGATATTTAGTAAATTTCCTACCATAAATATATCAAAACTTCATTTTTGATTAGTAATATGCATTGCTAAGAACTTCATCTGAACAACTTTAAAGGCGATTTTCTCAATATTTAGATTTTTTTGCACTCTCAGATTCCAGATTTTCAAATAGTTGTATCTCAGTCAAATATTGTCCTATCCTAACAAACCATACATCAATGGAAAGATTATTTAATTTTGGAAAATTGACACTTAAGACTGGTTTTGTGGTCCAGGGTCACATTTTTGATTTTAATGTAATTGATTAATTTTGTGAAGAAATTCAAATCAAGACATTTAAGACTGCAACATATAGTATTTATTATGATGCAGTAGATCTGTGCTCTGTTGGCCAATCAGTCAAACATGGGAGGCATTACTTTCCATTAAAAGATATAAATGAAGCACATAATAGCCAGGGTTCACAGTATAGTTCAGTCACAGCACCTCTGCGGTACACTCACTCGACTATTAAACAAGCAAAGCAGTTCTTAAGGCGGCTGTGCATTTTTGTGTTCATTTATAATGTTCCTTGAGGTCCACGTATAATGTTGGGTGTTACATGTTCCTCTTGTCTTGTTGGGACTTTTGTATTACTTCCAGTCCCCTATGCTATTTTGTTACACTCAACATGGAAGCTCCAATGCTTGTATCAAAAAAACAACACATTTCTCATTAAAGCACTGTAGCGGAGCTTGATTCATTTTGCCAAAAGCACGTGATCTATGATGTTTGAAGCTTTGTTCGCCTGAAAACCACGTGACTGCTTCAGTATCTGGTTCAAACGAAGCAAACCTCAGCGCCGTTTCCTTTACATTAGATTACATTATAATGCGCTAGCATTGTTTTTTCTTTTCAATATCGTAATTTATATGTTAAGCTCAAATGAACTTCGTCTATGAAATAACAGTCTAAGGGCTGAGGCAGAGTTAAAATAGACAGATCACAGATTTAATTTATGAATTTAAAGAATTTAAGGTCTTAGCCTAAGCCAGGATTAGACCATAGTTCAATTAGGACATTTACGTAATTTTTATAAACGTGCTTAGAAAAAAAAAACATTACTGGTGTGCATCTTGAAACACAACAAAGACACTGATATATTTTAAGATCAGTCAGTGCAGGTTTCTTTCAGTTGAAACAGCTCAGACTTACATTTTAGTCTAGGACTAGGCTTAAGCCTTGTCTGTGAAACCGGGGGTATGTTTCATATATTTGACTTATTTTAGTATTTTAGTACACCAACACAAATGAAGGACTTTGACAATGACCATTATTTATATACGATAAAATGAAACAGAGTCAGTTGTAGAACCAGATGTGAAACCTCTGGCTGTAATGGAACACAGCACTTTGGAATTTGGATTTTTATGACCACCAGATGACCACAACATAAACCATGTTAAAAAGCTTCGAGTAATAAACCTTTATCTGATACAATTGTGTTGAAATCTTCACTGGTTCAGAATGCTTCACTTCGCCATCACTACTGTTTTGTCGTCTTGCTGATTCATCTTCGTCGCCTCCCCAGTTGTGTCTTGTTACCTGGTTAAGCCCTGTCTGTATACATGTCTGTCTAGGTTTTGCTTCATGTTCATGTCTTTTATTTTGTAGTTTTGTTCCTGGTTTTGTCATGTGGTTCCCTGTTCCCTCATGTGATTACATCATGTGCATCTCTTGATTTGTGTGTCTTGTTTTCATTGGCTCTTTGTTTCACGTGCTGATTTTTTCCATTGCTTTCAGGTGTTTCTTGTCAGTCATTAGTCCACATGTATGGTTGTGACTAGAAGGGATACAACTCCGACCTGAAACTAACAATGAAATTTAATTTTCTACCTATTAGATTGTGTTTTATTAACGTCTACACCTACCCCAACCCTAAACCTACCCCTTACAATAATGCAAAAACAGTAATTATTGTTGTACAGTGTGACAAAAGTTATGCTATATTGATGTGCGCATGACCAGTAGCTGCATCTGTATCCCTTCTAGCCTTAACCTCTATATAGCCTTCATGTTCCCGTTGTCTCGTATCTGCCTTTGTTAAATGTAGCCTGCTGTTGGTGAGTCTTTGTTCCACGGTTTATTGTCAGGTCTTTATTTTGTGTTGGTTTATGTTTGATTAATAAAACTGCGCATGTGTCCAGACTACTTGCTCTCAGTGGATGGATTTGTTGCAAGCCCTTGTGTTTCACTTGTTTGTCAGTTGTTGTATGTAATGGTTGGCTGTTTCCTGGTAATTTGTTTATTTTGTAACTTCCAGTCTAACTCCTGTAGTTACATCCTCTCCTCTGTCTGCCTTCTCTTGCTCCTGCACATTACATGCATGATTTTTACATAAAAAGGAGTCATAATTTGGACATATGACCATTTTATACCCTGTTTTTGACCCTCTGGTTTAAAACTCATTTAAAGGGCAGTGTAAGATTTTAATGCAAATGCCTAATGTTATGACTGGGTGATATCTTATGAATAAATGTATTATACATGAGCAACCATTGAAGTGCAATTACTAGTTGTGGAAAATGTGAATTAAAGTATGATGCTAACAGTAAAAGGTAAAAAGGTAAAACTTTACTCAGTAAAACACTAAAAAGGTTTTTGCAAAGCTCAAGTCCAATTATGACATAAATAGTTATGCCCTACTGACACGATCAGGCACTTAGCTGAAAATGAACAGACACCTCCTAAATATTAGGATCTGTCTGAAGATATGCAGAGACTATAAGAACTGCATATTTGGAAATCTCAGCAGGTATCGCAATCAAGTTATGTTGTAGTAAATGATCTGCTCTCAGTAAAGGGTCAGAGAGCTGTTGATCTGTGTCTGCAGACACTCTTGGGCTGATAGATTCATCTCTATGTATTAAAAACCCAGAGGTAGATAACGAGTCCTTTTGGCAGCTTGGTTTCAATAAAAGCTGTTTTTGAGTTCTGAAATTTACACTGTTTTTACAGCACAATGACCTCTGAATTTATCAAGCCAGACCTTTATGGTGAGATGCCAGCCTCTGCAGCTCTCATTAGAGAGAGTCATTCGGATCACGTACGCCTTGATAATTAGCTCTGTTTCTCTTGTTAGCCTATTTTCCTTGTTTCTGTTATGCTTGTTGTTATATGTGACCCTGGACCACAAAACCAGTCTTAAGTGTCAATTTTTCGAAATTGAGCTTTATACATCACCTGAAAGCTGAATAAATAATCTTTCCATTGATGTATGGTTTGTTAGGATCGGACAATATTTGGCTGAGATACAACTTTTTGAAAATCTAGAATCTGAGGGAGCAAAGAAATAAAAATATTGAGAAAATCTCCTTTAAAGTTGTCCAAATAAAGTTCTTAGCAATGCATATTACTAATCAAAAATTAAGTTTTGGTACATTTATGGTAAGAAATTTACAAAATATCTTCATGGAACATGATCTTAATATCCTAATGATTTTTGGCATAAAAGAAAAATGGATAATTTTGAGCCATACAATGTATTTTTGGCTATTGCTGCAAATATACCCCAGCAACTTCAGACTGCTTTTGTGCTCCAGAGTCACATATAGTTTTTGAACACTAAAATTAAGTCCTTCTCTCTTTGTTGTTGAGTTCACCTTACATGACACTAATGGCCTCTACAGACACATATCATTTAACTCAGGATAATTCTGATTTGAAGGGTTTAAATGTGAGTAGTGAACAAATGCGCGCGCACACACACACACACAAGTGGGCAGCCATTGCTCCAGCACCCAGAGAGCAATTAGGGGTTCAGTGCCTTGCTCAAGGGCACCTCAGTCATGGTATCAAAGGTGGAGAGAGCACTGTTCATTCACAATCCCCACCTTCAATTCCTGCCGGTGTGAGAATCAAACCAGCAACCTTTAGGTTACAAGCCCGACTCTCTAACCATTAGGCCACGACTGCCCATTGATTTATAGTTTGATGAATGTGTTACAACTGTTATGTAATGCTACTAAACATTATGTACATTTTGCTTTACAATAATATCCAGTGAAAACCCTTAATTTTTTTTTTTTTTTCTGTTAATCATGCTAGAAAATAACCTACAAACATAAAGATGAACAAAATCATGGCACGGATAATAACTCCAAAACAAATTCTAATGAATAAAAGAAAAACATGCATAAACTACACCAAAAAAAAAAAAAAAAAAAAGTTAGTCGACAAACTTTGATGTTGATTTGAGAAAGCCTGACAGACAGATCTTTCCCTTTACTCAAAGACACAAAAAAATGACACTTATTTTCAACATTTACTCTCCTGATACAGCCATATGCAAACCATGCTGGGAAATAACAATCCACCACCTAGTCTCAGTTAATGCATCAAAAATGATTCACACAAATGGATTAAGTAAACTTCAATTATATAAGTGGATTGAACACAAGTACATTAAGTTAGGACAGAGAATAGAAATTGTGTTGCTGTAGCTCATTTTAAGTAAGTAAATGGATATATATATATATATATATATAATTTTTTCAATTGTATAAAGTTTGAATAACTGTTCAAATTTTATGACAATAGAATAGTCCAGCCATAACAATAACAACAAATCTACCTAACTTTAAACAGCTTAAGCATTTAAAGCAGCAGAATACAAAACCGCAGCAACAGAATGATATCATACATCGGTGGGGACACCATTATAGTTATATTTATCGCTCTGGCTGTGAACGGGCCTTCAGTCATGTAGGCATACATTTTGAGGAAACACCAGCAGACGACACAAAATGTTGACGAACATAAGAAAACAATGACACTTCCCGTCTGAGAGCTCGTGCGTAACAACAGCCAGCTGCTCACTTCTTCTCCAGTCATCTTTAAAGCAGACCACCCTAACAAATCAGACCATTGCTCTATAGTAAAACATACTGCCCAGGAAACAAAGGCTTCATATCTTCTCACATGCCTCAAAATCCCTTAGGAGAAAATTGACCAATTTAGATGAATTGCTCAAGGTCATATTGTGAGCGTCAGCCCTATCCAGCAGCCATATGAGAAGGAGAAAATGTTTCTGTTCCTGTTACACAAGCGGAAAATCCCTCACGCAGCTGCAGCACTGGTAGACGACAAACAGAGCAGGAATGACCTGTCATGTCCCGCACGGTTTAATGTCTGATTCTCCTCGATAACAACCATCATTATCATTAGCATGAATAATACATTCCTCAGCAACACTGGGTCAAGGAATATTTCCACATCCACAAACCGAGACTTGAACTCTTGCCTTAGAACGTCTGCTAGTGCGCGGCCTAACAAACATAATCTGTGCTAATTGCACCGCAATTACAATTGATCATGAATCATGCATATTTTCATCGTTTTGAAAGCCAGTGGTGATACATTATGCACCTGCCATTGCAATTAAATCACCATTAACCGTTTGTCTATATCAAACATAATCACTCATCATCAACACAATCTTCTTAATTGTTAGTCTGTGAGTTTCTGAGGAGCACAAAATGAAGTGAAACAAACACCAGCAGATCAACACAAAAGGAACACAACTCTAAATGCACATCCATTAAATAGTGATAAATCTATGACATTTTATCAATTGATCAAATTAGTGTCTAATTTGTATAAAGTGTTATTAAAGAAGCTATTATGAAACAAAATAAATGTACTCAATTCTTTGCATTCTGAGCGCATTCGTCAGTGAAGTAGCAAAGTCGTGCATGAGAAGTGTAAAGGATGATAGAATCCGAATGTGAAACAGAAACTACATTTTTACCACATGGGTGAGGAAAGAACCACTCAACACCAAAGTTAATCTCTGATTCCCAGCATGCTTTGCATGACTGGATGACTCATAATGCAGCGAGGAAACAGTTTTAATAGCGATGGCAAATTAACTGAGAGGGTGAGATTTGACTCCTCGGTTTACAGTGATTCCTCTGCAAACACGAGCTTAAGCTGACAGCGTCTGCGCTCACCGCTAACCCATCAGCCCTTCCTTCAGAAGTTAAGCGCTCCACTCATTTACACATCCAGCGCTGAACCAGACACTAATCCACAAGACTTACATCTCGTGTGCAGGAACAAATGGTACAAGAAATTAAAAGTGCTCTGTTGAATTTTATTTTATGATTAATAATCACAATAACATGAGGCAGCTATATTACGCTAGCTAACTCCAAGATGCACCACTGCCAAGATGGGTTTTAATAAATTTAATAAAGAAAAGAAAGAAAATCAGCGCTACACGACTAGAGAAAACAGAGAAAGAGAGCTGTGCCATTTGTAGGAAAACCTCAACACCCATAATGCACTGGGCTCAATCTGTGAGCAGAGATACAAAACTGTGAAAGTATGATCTGTAATTTTAACAAAAGTCCTGACGTTACCCTTTAATGGGAATCGTCTGCAGGACAAATGAACAGTACTACATTAACACTTCAGCTTCTATGATTAACTAATACAGAAACAAGTTTAACTGACAATATAGAAATATTGAATTTAGGACCGTGATTTGAGCACTGAGCTGCTTCTAAACAATAATTACTCAATGAGACTGGCCTCATTAAGAACTAATAACTATGAACAATTGTGAAGAATTATTAATTATGTGTCTGAAACAAATTACTTTGAAACTTTTCATAAAATGCATCACTCATTTCTAAAGTGTTACTCTGCAGAAGCTAACAGTGAGCTAGACCAATATTTTAAAGTGAAAAACATGTTCAAAAGTTTAAAATAGTGATCAGATCACTAGTACTACCTCTAGATTAACACTTGATAAATTAGGTAAAGCTTAATATTGTGACATTTGATGATCATATCTGATTCCTCAGTTCGTTGTTTGTGTTTAAATGCAGGTTGTAACATTGGTTTGGATTCCCTGTGTTTATTCTTTGATTAAAAACTCTTTGTGTTGGAAACTTTGGACCGGCCTTCATCTTTGGACTTTTTTTGTTGTGACAAACATGGGTTTCAAAAGAATTATGGAATGAATTATGTGCATTTATATTTGAATAAAAGCCCAGATTAAGTCTGTCTGTTCAACACATAAAGCGATCATGTCTCTTCAGAAGTTTGAGATAAAACTGCTCGATGTCTTTATGTAATTTTGGAGCATCAAAGTTTTGGTTGCATTTACTTTCACTGGGGGACAGAAATCTCTCACGTTTCATTAAAAATATCTTCTTTTGTGTTTTGAAGATGAATAAAAATTCTATGAGGTTCAGTAAATGATGGTTTCAACTAAGCCCTTTAACAGTAATAACTCAATTGTTAATGCGGTACCACTCATTTGTCCTGTAATACTCAGCTCCTGAGGTGAAGTCACTCACTATGTTGACATGCAGTGGTCCAGATCCTGGTCTAAACAGCTTCCGTCTGTTGGATCCTGTGCTGCTGTTCCTCATGCGGAGAGCCACTGATTTAGCCATGGTTTTAGCTGCAGGACAGATTGCTAGAATCAACCAAAGTGCTCTATTCAAAATATTCTCTATTCTAATCAAAAATTAAGTGTTGGTACATTTATAGTAAGAAATTTACTAAATATCTTCATGGAACATGATCTTAATATCCTAATGATTTTTGGCATAAAAGAAAAATGGATCATTTTGACCCATACAATGTAT
>JAFVLL020013738.1:0-14604 GCA_021397915.2 Tor tambroides | reverse complement strand
TGAAAAAAAAAGTGTAGCGTTGAGGGTCTTCGGGTCATTTTGACCCACGAGGGACTCTTTTGTTATAGGTTGGGGAGGGACGGATGAGGGTTAAGGCAAGGTTAGACAAACCAGAAAAGAGGAGAACCGAAAGAGTGAAGGTTTTGGAAAGTGACTTTTTGCCTCATTATAAAGGTTGTCCCATTCCATCTTGTACTTCAAGGTGCTCTATGTAATATTTTGACTGTACTAAAGCATAAAAATACAGTAATATGTTTGCAGATATTAAGGAAACATGCCAAGTTCACATACTTGCTGTACATGCTACAGCCAGTTATTCTACTTTGAAATGTGTGTTCTGTGTCAGAATGTCTGTTTTTGTTTTGGTCTGTGACTCCACCCACTGCCAGTTCACCCAAAAGGATTTTGACACCCCAGGTTGCCAGTTTGTGGAAAACACAGTGTTTTGCAGCCGTGCAAACCAGATCACAGATTCTATCTGACATAAAAACCCTCAGTATCGAGTTAAAAAGCTCTGTGAACAGAGGAATAGGAAGCTCTGTTGTGTATCTGGCAACCCACGTGAGCGTCGAGTCAGTCAGTCCGCCAGCTATCAATATTAATTACTGCACCTTTAACGTGTACTTAAACAGTGATGATAAAAGATAACATTCAATGTACCTTTCATTCATGATGCGTACTATATACAAGCAAGCATGTATGCAACACATTAAGCATTAACTATTATAAAAAAAAGCTTAACATGAAATTTTGTGTGATGTACTCTGGGCTCATCTGCTTGCCTGTATGTGATATGCTTTATTAATATAGTGTATACTGAGTTTTTTTTATAATGGTTTTCAATGGGAAAACGCTTAGCGTACAAGTGAGCGCATTGTATAACTTGTGTTAATATTCTGGGCACTTCTGCTTAACAGTGTATAGTATGCATTATCAGTAAGGCGTATACTGAATCTGGTCACTGTTTTATTATATTAGTACGTAGTACAATCCTGGTAAAAAATAACTGGCAGTAAAGCCTTGTTTTTCCCTTGCCATGAAGATATTGAACTTCTGATTATCAAAGCCAGCTTGTGATGGCCTAATGATGCTGAATTAGTTAAAGGTTATTTAGTAACGTAGTCAGTTACAGTTGTTCTGAGGTCATTGGAAACATAGATATCTGTGTTTTTGTAGGCGAGCAGGTGACAGCCGAACGCTTCATGGAGGAGCTGGACAACGGTGTCAAACTGTGTCGTCTGGTTGGAATTCTGCAGAGTAAAATCCCACAGGACTCGGAAACACAGGTGTGTAAGGAACGTGTGACGTGGTGGGCGGCGATGCAGCTCGGATAACCGCAGGACTGTTTGTGTGTAATTCCCGTCTCTGTTTTGTTAACAGCTGCTGTCAAAGAAAATCCAGTTCAAGAAAAACGCCTCCCCTGGATCGTTTTTCGCTCGAGACAACACCGCGAATTTTCTGACCTGGTGTCGTCACATAGGAGTGGACGAGACGTATCTGTTTGAGTCTGAGGGTTTGGGTGAGAGAACTTTTGATCAGGTGTCTAGGTGCAATGTATAATTAAGTCACCGCAGTGGTTAACAGTTAAGTTATTGTACTATTTAGCCACGAGCAGAATGGGATGTTTTTTGCATTGCCTGATTTCTATTTCTGTCATGCTGGATGTACTGCCACATTAATCCAAAATACTTCTCCAGATAGCTCTGTATTGAACATATTACTAATTTATAATATTTAAAACAATGTTGCTTACATTGTTGCAACAAAACTTAATGAAGTGAAGCGATACTCTGCTTAGGGCCATGTGATTTCCACAATATGGAAAACGTGGAACAGAATGGCAGAATCCAGTCGTAAAAATGGAATTTTGGATTGATAATTCAAAACTATTATCAAATACACACAGAAAACACATGCCTTCACTACAAGCCACCAAAATAAAAATTTGGTTTAACTTGAAGAAATTGTGACAGACATATATTATTGTACAGTAGAATGTATTTCACAACTTAATAATAAGTTTACATAAAAATACAGTTTATTATAAAACATTTTATGAATATCACTGTTTCAAAATTTTCCATCCATATTTTAATTTCCATAAATCCCTGTTGTGCATAAGTTTGTTTATTCAGCTTTGTTTTCACTTTGTTTTTTTTTGTTATTTTGGTAATACATTTACAAAACATAAAACACAATTCATAGTATTGTTAATATTTTAATAGTATATTAAATTGTTAAAACTGTATGAATTCACTTGATTAGACATGTTTTTTGATGATTAAAATTTAATTAAAGCATTAAAACAGAATCAAAAAAATTGAACTGGAAAACACAGAATCTTGGAAAAAATAAAAAAAATTCATAGTATTGTTAAAATTTGTAATAATGTATTGTTGTATATTAAATTGTTAAAATTGTATAAATTCACTTGATTAGACATGCTTTTTGATTGTAATAATAACAATAATAATAAAATAAAGCTTATAATAAAATAAAGCTAAAGAATCCAAATAATTAAACCAAAAACCACAGAATTTGGGAAAAAATAAAACCAAATTTGGGAAAAAACCAAACTGATTTTATAGATCTACTTGCTACGGTTCATGATTATTTTTATATCAATACAAGAAAATTTAGACTGGGTTGAAGGTTTTGAGTGGCATGAAGACCAGCCCTCCAGAATTGATAGACTTCACCTGCATCTGTCCAGTTTTGCCAGCGTCTGTCAATCTCTCACTGTCAGTCCATTAGAACTGGACTTTAATCATGTTGGTTAAATTAATGTATTTAAACTGAGACCAGTGTCCTCCTGTCCCTCCTCTGTGGCCCCGCTGTGCCTGTGTGTCTCTCTCTGAGCTGTTTAACGGGCCGTAATCGTTTCAGAGGATCTGTGGCCGTGTACGTCAGTTGATCTGCGGCCCCGCACGTCCCTGGCTCTCCATAAATCCATGATGATAATGACTGTTAGCGATCTAGCGAAGTCATTAACCTGACGGCCCTAAGGCTTGCTGTCCTTAAGAGAGCCAGTTATTAGTCCATGTGTCACCATGCATTATGGGATGGGATCTGACAGAACTCAATGTGACCTGTAATCTGGCCAGTGTGAGAGATGGGCCAGCAAGTTTGCAAACCAAACGAATGTCAGTGGTGCATGTGGCTAAAACAGAGACTTTCTTGAAGTGTTTTTTTTTTTAAAGTCTTGATATTTTTTTCCAAAATTATGATTGGCTGACCTGTTTGCATTAAAAATGGGGAACAACATTTACTACTGTGTTGAATGGTTAATTAATTATCTTTTTGGTATTTTTAAGCCCTGAAATTATGATATAGGCCCGGTTTCATAGACAGGGCTTAGCCTAAGCCAGGATTAGGCCATAGTTCAATTAGGACATTTAAGTAATTTTTTATAAACATGCCTTAGAAAAAGCATTACTGGTGTGCATCTTAAGACAGAACAAAGGCACTGATATATTTTAAGATCAGTCAATGCAAGTTTCTTTCATTTGAAACAGCTCAGACTTACATTTTAGTCTAGGACTAGGCTTCAGCCTTGTCTGTGAAACCGGGGGTAGTATTTTTTTTAATTTTAAATGATTTGATTTTCATTATATAACCCATTCAAGTCCAGACACTATGGGCAAAACCATTGTTTTTTCATGCACTGGTACTTTTTGAGATTTTAAGCTATTTTGCTTCCATAACTACTGGAACGTAGTACATTTAAGTCAATTTCTAAAAACATGGTGAATAATTTTTTTTTTTTTTTTTTTTTTTGCTGGTGACAGTATTTTCTGATTTACAGAGACCTAAAAAACCTTTGACTCTTATATAGCAAAATAAAACAAGAATTTTGAACCTGGCTTTATCCAATATTTAGATTCTTGTTCTGGAAATATATGCAAATGAGTGCATATGTAATTATATAATGCCTCATTTGCATATTTAAACACAACATTCCAGAAAAATTGTAATACAGTACAATTACTCTAAATAAAATGCTCTTATGAAAATGCATTTTGAACAACCAGCTGTAAGAAGCAGGGTTATCATCATTAACTGAAACTATTAAAACTGTTTTTGTTAACTGAAATAAGGATGACATTAAATTAAATTATAATTTTTAGATGAAAATCTTAAATTAAATTTATTTGAAGTTTAAGTTAAAGAACCAAAATGATTAACAGGAAATGAATAAAAACTAAAACTGAAATAAAAATAAACATGAATAAATTAAACTAAAATAGTAATACTTAGAAACAAGCTAACTAAAATGAACAAAAGCACATAATCTCCTCTGTAAAAACCTTTAATTCTAGTATGTCCATAAACAAGAATTTTAAGGGAATTTTTAATTAAATATTACTTCATTTACATGTAACACAATGTTAATGTACTATTATTAATGAAATGCATAGTGATATCTATTAGTTCAAATTTTTACCCTGTGCCTGTTATGTCTGTAGAGGCCTAATTACTTTGTCATGAATGATCACTAAGTAATTACGGTAACGGCTCTCCCTCCCTTCCCCAGTCCTGCATAAAGAGCCGCGGCAGGTGTGTCTGTGCCTGCTGGAGATCGGACGGATCGTCTCCAGGTAAGCGAACGGGCCCTGATGATCCCGCAGGTGACAGATGTCAGGTTGTGCTTTGGGGTCAGAGGTCAGGGGCTACTTTAGGGGCTTTAAAGTTGGGTGGAGGGCAAATTTACATGGATTTTACAGGATTTAAGTGAATTGGCTTCAGCGCTTAGAGCAGCTATTGTGCTGTAGAGAATCTAAAACAAATCTGAGTTTCTAGAATAACACAACAGTGACTGTAAGTAAGGGATATAATTTATCATGTAAAGGGGTTTATTTTGCAATAATGACCTTCTGAATGTTGACTATTACCTTGAAACTTAGCAAATAAATTTGAAATTCTGATTTGAGTTTGACATTATTTTATTGTGTGAGAAAATCAGCAGTTATTTATGCCATTTAATGGGCATTATAACATAATTAAGTTAAATTGTGATTTGGGAACTGTTAGGACAGTGTGTTGTTTGTTGGTTTAGGTATGGGATAGAGCCTCCGGTTTTGGTTAAACTGGAGAAGGAAATTGAACTGGAGGAAAGTCTAATGATGACGGATCACGCGTCTCCAGTGAAAACATTCACTGTGTGCTGTCAGCACGGAGCCTTGTATCACGCTGTGAGTATCACACACTTATTGAGATCAGGCTTTTAGTTTGAGTTGAAACATTATTCTAGTCTGTTAGAGTTTGTATACGGTATGTATAGCTGGATCTGTATGCATGCATTATCCAGATGACAACCTGCAAAATGTGTGTGTGTGTGTTAGAGAGAGATAGAGAGATACTAATAACTTAACATAATTAAGAGAATTACAATTTGATATTACAGCATTCTGTTCCCCATACTGTATAATATAATATTAATACTAATGTTTTCTGTAGAAATCGTTACCCATTTCACAGTTTAATTGTAGGCTTAGTCTAGGGTTATTATGGTAAACTGAAACTAAAACCATAAAAAACATATTCCTTACTTGAAATAAACATTACCTGAAATAAAATAAAATTAAAAATTAATTTGATTTCACCTAGTTACCAAGGCAAAATTTCTCATTTTAGTTTAAGTTGAAGTACTAAAATAACAAAAATTTAATTAAAAACTATATATGTTGTTTATATATTAAATATACTTAAATATATAATATAAAATATAAGAATATAAATGTATATACATGTAAATATTTTCAAAATACATATATGCATGTGTTTAGTATTTATATATACATAATAAATATACACAATACACACACATATTATATAAACAAAAACTTTTATTTTGGATGCGATTAATCGCGATTAATCGTTTGACAGCACTAAAAAAAAACAATAGTATCTCAGTGATACTAAAATAAGACTGGCTTAATCTGAAATATTGTAAATGTTCAGGAGTATTACTGGTTTTAAGAAAGTGTTTTATTTGTTAGATTTTCCTCCATGATGAGGTTCAGCATCTGTCTTCGTTCTGACCCAGTTATCGTACATCTCCAGTAGAGTTTATTGTTTGTTGAGTGTGTAAACAGCAGCTGTTGTTTAGAGACATGCTTCACATGTGGAACGATTTTGCCCTAAACTCTAACAAATTCACTGTCTCTCAGCCAAATAACCAGTGGCACATCCTCGGGTCCTGAGTTCAGTGCTGAAAGTTCATACATTATCTTGCAAATGAGTGAATTTTTCTCTCATTTCACCCGAACAAACTCTTCTGATTTGTAGGATCGTGCGGACCAGGACGACCCTCCCTGTAACTGCACACAGAAGTTTTCCATCGAGTATCTGTCTGAGGGACGCTACAGGCTCGGAGACAAGATCCTGTTCATCAGGGTAGGAGCAGATTTTAGGGACAGTTTTACAAGTCTTTAAAGTCACAATAAAGTGGAAGCAGCAACAGATCTTTTCTTGCATATTGTGACACGAGTGTAAAAGATCAGAAATGATCAAATGTAAGGCGGGACTTGGTTCTATGTATCTGTTGTTGATTGGGTTTTGAGATGTGGGCGTGGCTCTCTAAAGTGGAGGCGGGGTTTAAGAGTACTAGATGATTAGAGAAACCCTGCAAACGTCATTGAAGAGAAGTGTCCTTTCACTGGAAGATCCAGTTATGACATTTTGATGAAACATTATGAGAAACATATGCATGGATGAATTGTTCACATTCATCTATCAAGATCCATAACTTGCATTTAGAAAGTAGGTAGGGTGAATTTTCATTTCATGCTGATTATAAGAATCAGCACTGTTACATTATCTTGTTTTCATTCTCTTAAAATCACATTCCAGGAGAGCAGATAAACCGTATGCAAACACACTCATCCGAGCGCTTGCCTTGTGTCTTTAGCTGGCGTGTTGCCATGGAGCTCTCATTCACAACTACTGTAGCAATCCACTAAAGCCAATCTAGTTTGTTTAACCAGCATGTGCTGAACTGTCATAACATTCGCTCGCACACACAAACACACACGTCCAGATTAGGTAGAACATGCACATATACAGACGCTGTGTGCTTCCTGATAAAACAAAAACGCTGCAGTCAAACTACATACCAATAGATGAAGTGAGTTTAATAGTGATGCACCAGAAATGTTTGGCCAAAAATGGATTTTGGTTTTGGTTTTGGAGGGATGAAATCATCTCTTCCTTATTGCTGCTGCTAGTTATAGCATGAAATAAACATGAATGAACATCAAAATGTATATTGAACTAAACAGTACAACTTACTGAAATGATTCGTGTCTCATGTATTTGTTCAGTCAGTGTTTAAACCACAGAAAGACAGCTTATAAACAGAAATGTCATTTACCTCAGAAAAGCCATTCAATATCCATAAACTCATTATCTAGTTAGCAAGAAAAAATAACTCTAGAGAGGAGCATTATGATAAATGTATGCACTATATTGACTTCATTAATATGAATAAATCTGTCATTAAAACGAGATTTTATTACAGACATTTTTTAAATGATTATATTTCAACAACAAATTGGAGTTGAAACATAATTATGTAATTAAAAAGCTGATATAAAAACTGCCTAATGTGCAGTGTATATGTTAGTACAGCTCAGTTTTTATTTAAATGCTGATTATTAAATCATTTTTCGACTGGAGTTTTTTAATAAATAAAAACTTTGGTTTTGTGTAAAAATTTATTTCAGTGCATCACTAATAAACACTGTCTTATGTGCAGTTTTTATTTGAGTGTTGATTATTAAAATTAAATAATTGATTATTAGTTTTTTTTTTAAATCGAATATATAAAATAAAATAACTTCTTGTGCAATTTATATACATAGATTTATTTAAATATGGATTATTAAATTTGATTAAATAATTGATTATTAAATTTTTTATTTAAATTTTTTGGCTAAATAAAAACTAATTAACTAATAAATACTGTTTTGTTTCCAATTTACATATTTATATACATCTTAGTTTTCATTTGAGTGTTGATTATTAAATATACTTTAATTTCAATTTCTGTAAAAATTCATTTCTGTGCATCACTAGTATTCCGTGTGAAAAATTCATTATGTTGCTTAATAAAGTCCTCTCTCTTAGATGCTCCATGGGAAGCACGTGATGGTGCGTGTGGGTGGAGGTTGGGACACTCTGAAAGGGTTTCTGCTGAAATACGACCCCGACCGCATGCTGCAGTTCACCACTCTGGAGCAGAAGATTCTAGCCTATCAGAAAGGCCCGTCTGGCTCAGGCCCCGCCCACAGCGTGCAGGCCGCGCAGCCGCCCACAATGGACCCCATTGCAGCCGTTAACCTCCTCCCAGAATCGTCCGCTTCATCATCATCCTCCACGACGTCTGTGTCCAAACCCAACACGCCTACGCCCCGCTCCGTCGCCCAATCACCCGCTTCCACGCCCTCAATGCCTCGCAGAGCCCCCGCACCCAAGAAGATTCTTCATACGCCCACCGCTTCACCGAAAATTACCCCTCTTTCATCGCCCATCCCGAAAAGAACCCCACTTCCCCAGTCGACTGGGGTTTCCCAAAAAGCCCCTTCCGCTGCATCCAAGACCAAACTGCGCCCGCGTGGATCTCCGTCGCAACCTCGCAGTCCCGTCTGTCCCGAACCCACCTGCAAGCTGCCTAAACCCTCAGCCCCACCGACATCTGCACAGAAACCGGCCCAGCGTGACGCACGCCCGCCTCCCGCACCCGTCCGCTCGCGGCTCACCCAGAGACGCCCGCCTTCCCCTGCCTCCGCCCTGCACTTAGAGTCCAGGAAGGGCCGTCCCGTTTCCCCTCACTTGGCTCCGAATGACCCCAAACAGACCATTCCTCTCGCAAAACCTTGCAAGAGTAAATCTGTAGAGCAGAACACAGCTGGTGCTACACGAACTGTTGCGTCTGTCAACGTTAAAACAACCCACAGGAAACCTCTGGTCAGCAGTAACCCTCCTGTCCAGGCGCCCGCTGTGAGCAGCACTACTAAACCAGCGCCTAACAGCACTACCCACAAACACACGGCATGGACTAAACCCAGCAAACACGACGAACCCTACTTTGAGATGAACAATAAGAGAAGGGTAAAGAACTAAGAATGCTGGGATATGTAATTACGACTGTGGAGCGTCACGCGGATTTATTCGGATGCCATATTTAATTTTAAGTGAAAACGAGGCTCTGATGTGTGCAGTCTGTTTGATTAGTTGTATTTTTTAAATGTTGAAAATACATTTTCAAACATTAAAAATACATTTCTAGTGGCCAAGCTATGAAACTTAGATTTTTAATTCAGAACAACCTATTAAACACACTGCACATCTGTCTTAAACAGCCTCTTTTTTTAATTTAAATTCAATTAAATGTGACATCTGTTTGTTTTCTTGGCATCTGTCAAAATGTTTGTCTCAAGCTTTCATTTGTGCCATACTAAAAATCATCAGGATATGCCTCGGATACATTTTACACAAATTTACACATTGTTTTTAATTTCTTCTTTAGCTACTGTAATTATCATTATTTTAGCTAAGAGGTTAGCAAGCATTTATAGGTTTAGTTTAAGTGTTTGAAATTATGCACGGTTATGCACAAACTCATATCATCGTCATCATCTTTTGTGTTTAATATCCGATACTTTAAGTCAGTCCATGTCTGTTACATGATCTGATTTGACTCCTGATTGGGTTATAAATGTATTAGCATTACTTCATAATACCGTAAATCATTTATTCACTGTATGTCAATGTATTCTGAGCTCATAAGAAAAACCAGCAGAATGTTGGAAAGGTAAAGCGGTAAGTGTGTGTGTTTAGACTAATGTCTGTCTTTATGTATGATGTGCCGCGGGGAATTCAGATCATGTCTGCTGTTGTGTTTCTACATCATATTTACATTGAGAGCACTGTTACTGTATTACATAAGAGACATATGTAGATGAATCCACTCTCATTGTTCCAGCTCTAATTTGACACCCCATAACATGCAGAAACACCTCTCTATGGCAACCAAAGCGAAATTCATGTTTGAATCTTGAATGGCATCATTTTAGAGCACATTTTAAAAACTATTTTAGAGTATTTAGGGTTTATGTGCCTTAAATTTGTAGGTGTGGTTTATTATCAAACACCCTTGAAAAACTGTTTTTAGTCAGGATGGTTATTTTGGCAGGTACTGCGGTTTAATTTGTATGTTTTGAGTTGGTCAAACAGCCAGCTGTTATTAAATGAAATGCTACCTCCTTTATGCCACACAAATACTACTGACTCAGTCATGCCCATAAACACCTGAGCTTTTATTTTATTACACTGTCCAAGACGATGCTAAATATTTTCCAGTTTATTCAAGAGTTGTGGTCTATACAGAAAGGTTATTATAAATATTAATTGTATGTGTAAGGGTAATTGTTCTCTCTTTTTTTTTTTTTTTTGGATATGGTTCTTTTAATTATATATTTGTGCACCAGATTGTGTAAGAGATGTTCTTCCGGCACTTTAAGACAATGTTTGTTTTGAATGTAGCTTATTTTCGTTTGTTTGTGTCTTTGCATTCTGTCAAATAAAGATCTATACAGTGTATAATTTGCTTGTGGCCTACTTCAACAGTGACTTATTCGTTTCAAAATACCAGGTAAGTTTATTTTATCTGAATATTTGTCCTGGCATTGTGTAAATATCAGGGTAATATTACAGTGAAATGAGTTTTACTACATCAATCTCTTCTGTTATACAGTGCCTTTTTATGAGATTATAATAGTTTGTGTGTGTGTGTGATAGTGCTGCAAACTAGTGGCTAAAAACACAAACTACAATCTCAATATTTGACTTAACCAGTGCAGTCTAATCAGTAGTTTATGCCAGGGTTATTGTAATTAACTAAAAGCTAAAACCATAGACTTGCAATAAAATGGTAACTCAAAAAATAGAAACATTTTGTCTTTGTAGTGAAAATGTGTAGAAAACTTTTTAATTTCAGTCAGTTGCCAAGAAACCTCATTTTAATTAATGTGCAATTAAACTTAATGTGCTAAAATAACTAAAACTGAATAAAAATTATAGACATTAAAAATACTAAAAATTGCAAAAACAGTAAAATTACTAAAAACTTACTAAAAATAAAAATGATAAAAATGATAATGCTACCTCAGTGATACTAAATTAATGCGTCCAAAATAACTGCACATGCATTTTGGTGCATCAAACATTAAATGCATTTATTAGAAAGATATTTTCAGTCAGCATGCTGATACATATAATCACTTTTTAAAAATCTAACAATTCTTGTCAATTTATTTTATATTGACTGACTCATTTCAAGATTAAATAAGCAAGTGTTTCTTTGGCCAATTCATGCAAGTATGTTCTTGGTTCAAAGTCAAATGACTCAAATGTAGCAATTTAATACAGAACATTTTCGATGTTTAACCACATGATGGCGCACTTTACCCACTTTTATTGATCATATCTGGCTACTTAACAGCTTGTTTTTTCTTTTCCCTTCAAAACCTTCATACTTAGTATCTGAAGTTGTCTGAGTTTAGCAAAGACTGGATGTATAATTCTGTTTTGCGCGTGCATCCATCAGATGATAGACTAATATTAAACAGATTAGGTGGACAATCTGGTAGAGTGGCTTATGTCTAATAACTTCTCTGATGATGCAGGTTTTTAGTTGCTGAAGTAAAGCTGCATGTAAACTGAATCCCTCAGTTCAGTCTTTATGTCTATATGCAATGTTTGCATATTTCTATATGCAATGTTTGCATGGTTCCCTCGTGACATGTCCAGTCCTTTAAGATTCATGCCCAAGAGAAAAATCATTTTAAAGACATTGCACTTAGAAAAAGCATAAGATGAAAATATATTTAACAATTTCCATCACATTTCTAGGCCTAGACATTTTAAAAATCCCCTGATATTTCCAGGTTTTCCATCACCGTGAGAACATAAGTACATAAATGCAAGGTTTACACAGCTAACGTTATGCATTCATATCCAGCTGCATTTCTTACCAGACAGTACAAAACTTTAGATATTAAAATACGGAAACAGAGTATTTATATAGTAAATGAACACAAACTAGATTACAAATCTAACTAACCAGAATATTAAATGGTCAAATATCTTACAGGCTATAGATAAAAAATGATTTCTCGTCAAGTTTATTACGTGTTATTTAAAATATGATAAAAATCTAATCTAGCTAGATAAATATATATTCGTGTGGCTTCACTCGCTCAGCGCTCGAGCTGCGTCAAACCCAGAGCGCGCGGACATTATTCTCCACCGCGCGACGACTCAACATATCAGCAGGCGCAGCAAAACGCATCGCAAACTCGCTCGAAATAGCGTTAAAAATACAAAACTCCGCTTCCTTGAACTGTTCTTATCGTCTGATTGACAAAATGGGGTCTTTCGCGTCGAGCTCCGCCATTTTGTGGCAGAATAACTTGCGAGAGGGGTGCGTGTAATGGTTGAATGTAGTCACCCCGTGTCGTTTATATCCGCCCGGCGGTTATTACAAGGGACCGGGAGTAAATTACGGTACATGCGCTGCAACAAAGCGCAGATTGTGCTCCTTTAACTGCAGACACCACGGTTTAACTTAAGCAATTAATGTTTATTTCAGAGCAGCGCTCTGTGCCAGGTATGTGGCGTTTTGTCACAGACTGCAAGTCACTATGAAATATACAGAATATAGCAAAACTCAGTTAGTAGTTCAAATGACACGTGACTTTGTTTTAATAACAAATATTGAAAATATATTCATTTAAACTTCTTTCTCATAGTTATTTGTGGGGGACAGAAAACACCTAACACTTAGTTAGTGCGTCCCAAATCTTCGTACTTATGCACTATTACGTTTTGTAGTATAAATCATAGATTTGTCGTGACACATTCGACTGATCCAGATCGGTTGAAGCAGCCGCCATTTTGGAATGGACAACTTGACATCATTCACCATAATAATCAATGAATAGTCAAAGATATACATGTGTATAACTTGCTGTTGTAGATGCACACAGTCAACTTGCGCTCAAGGGTTCGCAGACTGTTCCAAAAATGGCAGATGGCTTATGAGAAACAGTCGCTAATGATGCATCTACTTATATCTATGGTATAAATAGTGCAAGTAGTGTGTTCACACTGAAAATTCCATAAAGAAAAAGTGCACTTTAAATACCCGGATGATGCACTTAAATAACCGAAAAAATGTGGAATGTTGAACTGCGTCCCAAATGACACACTATACACTATGCACTTACATACTATGTAACTATGTACTTACATAGTTATACATTAGTATAACTATGTACTTACACACTGTGTACTCATCCATGTAGTGTATGAATTTTATAAGGTTATTTTGTCATTAATAATCAGAGTCTGATAGCCCCTCCCCTTTCGTGACATAATTAAAGTTGCAACAGCTGAGTGCATTAAGTGTCCAACTTTCCACACTTTGTTTTTTCGGGTTAAGTGCATCATCCAGGTATTTAAAGTGCACTTTTTATTTTTGAAATTTTCAGTGTGAACGCATTACTTGCACTATTTATACTGCAAAACGTCATAGAATAGTGCAGAAGTATGCGATTTGGGATGCACCAAATATAACCTTATGTATTCATACACCTCATGGTTGAGTACATAGTGTATAAGTACATAGTGCATAACTACATAGTGTATAGTTTGTCATTTGGGGCGCAGTCACTGTTTGAATTTTATGCTTTTTAGCTAGTGTAAGCTGTAAGTTCCCTTCCCCCAACCAACGCTCATGACAGGCTTCCGTTTTTAACGGTCTGGAGGAGTTTCGCGACTCCCCCTTCGCTCCAGCGAGCTCCGTCTATTGTTCATGAGCGGCGCTGTGGCGGTTGCAGTACCGACGCTTGCCTGCTGGGGGGCGCCGCGGAGCTGCGCGGCCTCGGGTCTTTTTGTCTGAACTGGATCCCTCTGCCGCTTCACAGTGTGCGCGATTAAACCGGAGCCGCGTCCGTCCCGCACTGTCAAAAAACCCACTCCAAACCCCAACACAGGCGCAGCCGGTACCGTTGTTTTCCCGTGCAGCCATGAGCGGTGCCGCGGTACCGTTGGAGTGAGCTCGCTCGGGTTCGCGGGCTGCTTGGGCTGCCGTTGGAGCGGGTTTCTCCACTCTCATCCTCCGTCGTTTCTTTAACTTTTCAAACACGCAGCCGCGCCGGAGCGGAGCGGACCGGAGCATGGGATCCCCGGACTCTTAGGAACCGAATCTGAGCCGGGGGTTTGACCGAATTTCAGCGAAACGATGGCGAACTCGACGGGGAAAAACCTCCCCGAGCAGCGGAGGAAAGGACAGGCTTTCCTGGACGAGCTGCGGCAATTTCACCACAGCAGAGGGTGAGCGGGAATTTCGCTCTTATTATAACTTGGGTGACCCGCGCTAGGCGCGTGAGGGGTCCGGACGGTGTTCAATTGGGCTGTTTTTCTCCACAGATCTCCGTTTAAAAAGGTTCCCGTGGTGGGTGGGAAGGAGCTGGACCTGGGCGCTCTGTATATGAGAGTGGTGTCTTTAGGGGGCTTCGCGAAGGTAAGTTCCTCACACAC
>JAFVLL020013733.1:0-33026 GCA_021397915.2 Tor tambroides | reverse complement strand
AGAACAACATTATGCCTATGAGAGTCCCCACAAGGATAGCAGAACAAGTGTGTGTGTGTGTGTGTGTGTGTGTGTGTGTGTGTGTGTGTGTGAGCGGCTGGAGGTTGATATTGGTCTTTATAGTCCCGTGAGACTGTCACCTCTGTGCAGGGCTTCGTTTTGGAAAAATCTGTCTTTGAATCTTCAGGGGCTTGTGTTTGTGTGTGTCTTTGGGGTAAATATGTTTTGTATATATAACATCAATGTATGTATTTTTGGTGTGATATCAGGTGACAATTTCTAAATTGTTTGTGTAGCTTTTATACACCGTTAGTGTGCATTCATTTACCTTTTGAAAAAAAAAGTGTGCTTAGTAGTATTGAATGTGCGGTAACTCTTTATTTTAATGTGTCCTTGTTACACATGCTACGTATACTTACTGTTATAACAATAAATTATGCATAATTACATGCATGTAACCCTAAGCCAAATCCTAATCCTAACTCGAACCATATAGTAAGTACATGTAGTCAATTAATATTACTCAGTATATAAATGTATAATTACATTGTAACAAGGTCACCTTAAAATAAAGTGTAACCGAATGTGCACTAGTAGTGTACTTTAAATCTTTTTTTTTTTTAATTAATTTTTAACTGTACTTGCAGATAATATAATATTAATGGAATAAAAGGCCACTTAAGTGTACTTTAAGAGAGTCCACATTCATTACTATGTTTTTAAAAACCTAATACACTTAAAGTTGAATAATTTCAAATTAAAAGTTTTACTTTAAAGTACATTTTAATAGTTTGTTGTGCTTTAAAGATGCAACATACTAAAGTGCATGTGAAGTACTTGATTATAACAATAACTGTAGTTTGTGATTCAATATCACATTTAAAGTTCATATATTTTAAATGTATGAAATTGCAACTTCATCCTTACAAATCTGGGTAACACTTTACCATAAACTTCCTTAGTTAACCCTAGTTAAGATGAACTATGAATGCAGTTGAACTATGAATGATTTTGGTTCCACTTGATATTAAGTGCCCTTAACTACTATGTACTTACATAAAAAAATGAATACACTGTACTTACTGTATTGTGTTTGTATTGTATTGCAAAACACTTTTGCTGCTATTGAGGTGAGATATGGGTAAGGTTAAGGACAGGTTTGGTGGTATGGGTAGGTTTAAGGGTGAGTTAAAGTGTAAGGGATGGGTTAACAGTGTCATTATAAATGTAATTACAGATGTAATTACATGCAGTTTTTTTTTTAATATAAGTACAGTGTAAAAACATGTATGTACTCAATAAGTGGATTGTATCAAATGGTTAATTTAAATGTAATTGCATAGTAGCAATTAAGGTTAGCCAAGGAAGGTTATATAAATGCTTCTCGGTTCACTGAGCATTCAATACACCTCAACCACATTTCAAAGACAACAGAAGAAATTATGAAGTCCTAATTAAATGTTTAAAAAAAATCACTCTTAAGTTTGACTAATTGCCTTTAATATAAACTTAAACTATAATACAATTTTATTTAATTGCAATTAACATGCAATTAAGTGTTGAAAAACTTGCATTCGGTTTGCACTTGAAAATGTTATTTCTGTAGTAAGAGCTCTTTTTGAAAGTAAGGGTGTCCATGCATGTAATTGCACACTTGCTGTAAGCTTCATCTGTCCTGCATGTCTGGACATGAAAGGTTGTGTTGAAGGGGCTCAGTCAGTGTATACATTTGTGTGTTAGGTGTGTAAACCTGATACTGTGCAGTATCCACTCGCTTTGACACCTGAGTGTAAAACCTAGCGGGTGATTCTCAACATTCAGCTGCAAGTAACAGAGGCCCTCTTGAAATATATGGCTTGATTTGTGTTTAGGATGCTGGTGTCTCTATCAGTTTTCTCAGCTAGCTTAACCGGCTAGCTTTCCTGGTTAAACCAGCTTCATCAAAAAGGCAATACTGGTCAACCGGACAGTCAAAACATGATCAGATACCCGTACAAGACAAAAAGAGTTAGGAGATGTGAAATATTTGTCTTCACTGGTTAAAACTGCTGGTTTTAAAATGGCTGTTTTTATGTTACTACATTACTGGCTTACTATATTACTACAATATATTCACAGACAAGTTTTTATTATTTGCATATCCCATAATTATAAAGAGGCAGTATGCACCATGCTGGTGATGAGACTAGGGCCTGTTAGATCATCAGTTGTGTTGTATTTGCTTATTTGGTTTTACTCTGCTTCAGGGTTTGTATGAAGAAGGCAAAAAAAAAAAAAAAAAAAGGTGATAATGATCAATTTAAATGAAGTGCAAATTTAAAACAGTTCCTTTCAACGGAAAATGTCACTGCCAAGCATTTGTTTTTTTCCTTTTGATTATAAAATGCGATATAAGATTACAAAGCCTTAAAGGAAATACTTTTCAGTATGTACAAATGACTCCTTATTAGGAATGCATCAGTTACAATAATTAATTTCATGTTATGTCTGTTAATGGCCAATATTAAACATTCTATAGTTTTGAATAAATAAATTAAATACTTGGGCAGTAAAATCCAGATTCATTTTGAAATTTGATGAAGATTAAATTTAATAGTACATTAAGTAAGTGTTATATCAACTCATACTGATAAATAAAAAAAGATAATTATTATGATAACAATATATCATGCATCCCTGCTTCATTTTCATAAAATATACACTACCTTTCAAAAATCTGGTGTCAGTAACATTTTAATGTTTTCGAAATATTACAATTTATTTGAATACATTTTAAAGTAGTTTATTTCTGTGATGCAAAGCTGAATTTTCAGCATTATTATTCCAGTCTTCAGTGTCACATGATCCTTCAGAAATCATTCTAATATGCTAATTTGCTGCACCAGAAACTTTTTTTTATTATCAATGTGGAAAGCAGTTGTGCTGCTTAATATTTTAGTGGAAACTTGGATTCTTTGATGAATAGAAAGTTCAAAAGAACAGCATTTACTTGAAATCATTTGTAACATTATAAATGTCTTTACTGTCATGT
This sequence comes from Tor tambroides, assembly GCA_021397915.2. Classification (NCBI taxonomy): domain Eukaryota; kingdom Metazoa; phylum Chordata; class Actinopteri; order Cypriniformes; family Cyprinidae; genus Tor; species Tor tambroides. The sequence continues at coordinate 29,995 of JAFVLL020013733.1, read as the reverse complement.
TTCGTCAATGTAATACATCCTTGCTGAATTAAAAAAAAAAAAAAAAAAAAAGTATGGGCTGGGTTAGTATGGAGTGATGATGTAAGAGCTGTTTCACATCATCCATTGCGTTCCTTCACACTGCATTGGTTCCTATTGCTTCACTGCACAGTGATATGTATGAGCCCGCCTATGAAAGAGTAAGAGAATGAACGAGAGAGAAAATAGATGTTGCTGTGGCTTCATGTCACTGTCAGCTGTAATGAAACATGGATATGAATCAAACGCGCGCTCTCACACGCACGAATGCGAGATCCGCCCTGCCTTCATTAGGCCGCACATATTTTCCCATGTAAAGAAGATCTGAATATGAAATTGAAAGAGTGTGCCCACTGAGGCGTGTGTGTACACAAGGCAGCCACGTCCTAAAACTCATCTGTGTGTTCAGTCAGGTAGAGAGATGTTTTCTCTTTTAAATTGCCACTTCTGCTGTTTTCCCATGGTAATGACGACGAGAGAAAAGCAGAGAGCGATAGATACAGAGGAAAACACTGAGATATATAAAGTGATGTGGAGAGCCAATAGAGTTTTAAATTTTACGAACTCATTTAAGCACAATTCATGCTTAGATTCCTCGACTCTCTGCGTGGCAGATGTTTTGAAATCTCGTCGGTCGCATGGAAGCGCTGGATTTTTTTTTTTTTTATTATTTTTTTTTTTTGAGGGTAGGAGTGAATGTTACTGCGGATATTTCTGGATGATTACTTACGGCGTAAAATTCCCCCGTGCCGCATGTCAAGTTTCTTGAGTGCTGTCTGTTGGCGGGAACATGAAAGTGTGGTCATGTTACACGAGCGAAAGTGAGAAGACCACAAAAATAATGAACGTGAGGAGGAGAGGAAAAGGAAAAGGTAAACGAGTCATAGGAGAACGCCTGATACAAAATGAGAGGAATGAAGCGACCGAAAAAGAGTCGGACGGGGTGTAAAATGCAGAGATTTATGCAAATCATTATGCAAATGTGGGGCACCGCTGAGGTAAAATTGCCCTCTTTCCAATCAGAGAATCAAATCCATCACTAACCTGCTGCTAGAGACGAACGGGTAGGGAGAGCGATAGAGGGATGGATGGAGGGAAGCTAAATGACTGCCCCATACCCGGAGATAGTGGCTCCCTGCTGGGGGGAAAACTGCAGGCTGAGGCCCGTCTCTCCTGGAGCTCTTTGTCTCTGAGACTCCCAATCAGCCAGACTTCAGTCTGCCATCGCTTCTGGAGGGCATTAATGACACCTGCTACATACACACACACACACACACACACACTGGGATGCAAATCCCTCCTTTGGGTTCATACTTCCCCTCTAAGTTGGTTTAAATTGAAAACAGTAATAGTGCTGAGAGATGGCTAGACGAGCTTTTGGCTCCGACATTATTTTGTATTGTAGGATGTTTATACACCTAGTTCGTTTGGAGCGCTGGATTTAGGAACTGCTAAATTGTCAGTTTTAATTCAGTTTATGTAGGTGTAGGCCATGGAAAACACAGTTTGGAATGGTTTGCTTTTGGGATGCATAGCCTACAACCGGGCTCTAGAACCGTAGATTTTAGAAGGGTCATTGAAATGCATGATTAAAGTGCACCTATTCCAGTCATTTTGATTTTATTTATTTTTTTTTTTTGTTTGTTTTTGTTGTTGTTGTTGTTGTTGCAAAATAATTGGGTGGAAATTTTGATTTCCAGATGCCTATACAAAAGAATAGAAATAATGGTGATTATTATGTCAAAATTTTGAAAATAATAAATTAAAGCTATAAACTAAAGCTATAAATTAAATTTGAACTAAATTTGTTTATTTGGTTATTGACTTTTATTAGATTTTTTTTTTTTTTTTTTTTTTGGTAAATTCTGGAAACACCAAAAGTAAACCATTTAATATGGGATTTATGGATATAATTGTTTATTGGATATTTACTGTAATTGTTCATGGTTATTTCCCCTATTTTTACATTTAAATTATCTTTGCCATCAACACTCAATAATTTAATGAAACGTGTTTAGTGTTTAGAGAAATCTTTATCAAATCTCAAAATGTGAGTACCTACATTTACTTGCAGTTTTGAAAATTATTAATTTAAGTGTTTTATTTATAATTGGTTAGACAAAAAACAGTGCAAAATTGCAATACTGGCCATTTATCAGTTATAAAAACATTAATAATATAAATATAACCTAAAATACAATATCACACTGTAAAAATGATGATTGTTGGAGTGTGTTTTACAAGAATACACTATTTCAGTCTTTCTGTCAAAATCTCATGTTTAATTCAGTGTGTTATACTGTATGTGTGTTTTTTTTCAGTTTCTGAGTGAATATGGTTTCAAAGTAAATTCTTCTCTTTTTTTTTCAGTGTGCCAGGTTATTTGTAACGGAATTTTAATGCTTTTCCATTTAAAAAGTAATAACTAATTTACATTTTAACCAATAAAAGGGACAGTTTGCTCATAAGGAATATTAGGCTCTTTTGATTTGAGTCCATAAACTCCCACCTAACAACCATCCAGACTGACCTAGCAACCACACATAACACTCTTTGTGGCAGCAGCAGCAGTCAAACACCACAACACTAACATTTTCCTCAGAAAATAGTGTAGTTTTAAATACTCTATATTTTCCTCTAATCAGCTTACAAGTGAGTAGTTTGTTGATGTGGTTAAACTATTAATAAACAATTACTAATTGCTGTTACGTGTTTATGTTTCTTTAAATCCGCAAAGCGTTCGGATGCATTCAAATCAAGTCACGTCTAATTAGCTCACAACTACATCCTTCCACTTTCTCAGATCACACAGCAGTCAGTCCAAACATGAAGATGAAATGAAAATTCATTCCATCCCTCAAGATCAAAGGTACACCTTTCTAATCAAAGGAGATTAAAACTCGCAGTGTGTAATAGGCATGTGTGGAAGTTTAAATTGGTGTTTAGTTTGAGGCAAAGTATGGTAAGGCTCGTTAAGAGCTATGGGCCGATGTGCCAGGTGGTCGTGCTGCTCTCTGTGCATTTGCAGATAGACCCGCAACTCGGAGGATGAATATATTCACCAGCCTCTCAAAAAAAAATCCCCCAGGAGTCCAGACCAAAGCGTACACGCTTCCGCTCCTTCCAGACTTGTTTACCTGCTACTGATTTGCCACTGGAGAGGAAGAGGGTTCGGCGTGCCGTGCTCTCCCTCCGTGCCTACTCCCCTCGCCAAATCATTTATTTGTCCATTTACCCACTGCTTGCCAACACGTCTCTCAGAAACCAAGAATGACTGCGGGGGGACGCGTAGAGGGAGGTCCTAGGCCGTCAGTGAGCCAAGACACCCAGAGAGCGAGCAAAGGGCTGCAAAAGTTGAATGCAAAAGTAGAACACAGCAGCACATGCCCGTTTGAAAAGAGATCGCATCTTTTTTCAGAGTGAATGAAGGAGCGGTTTTGAGAAGAGAAGGCGGCTGCGAGGGAGTTTTGGAGGGGCGAGTGGGGGCTTGGCAGCTCCGCTCTGTATCCAGCTGCTCCCATGTCCCAACACTGCCGCGTGCCGTTCCAGCAGCTCGCATTGTCGGGAGTTTCACAGATGGTCAGTGAGAGGTCAGGCAGAAATGTGCACAGCCATAGCCAGCGGAGCAACCTTTCCTTCTCTGTTCTTCAACCAGATCTGTTCATGAGGTGATGCTAGGATGCAGTGATTTTACAATTCAGTTCAACAGACATGCTGCTTCAAGTTCTTGGCCTTTAACTATTCAGATGCTTTCAACAACAGCAATAATAAAAAATCTTGTATTCCCTAGACTAAGGGTTTTCAAACTGGGTTTGCAGAGGGACTCAAAAGGGATACTAGGGGGTTTGCAAAATGAATCAGTTATTCTCGAAAACAATGTTTATTTATTTATATATTTATATGTTTATTTATTTATTTATTTATTTATTTTAGGGCAGTCAAAGTTAATGCGTACTTAAGATATTCATGACGTTTAATTTTATCTCTCTCGCTATCTGTCTATCTATCTATCTATCTATATTTTTAGGACTGTCAAAGTTAACACATACTTTAGATATTCATGAAATGTTTCATTCATTCATTCATTCATTCATATTCAGCAAATTTGGTAATTGGTTAGTATTTATCTTGATATTATTTACAGGTGCATCTCAATAAATTAGAATGTCGTGGAAAAGTTCATTTATTTCAGTAATTCAACTCAAATAATTCAAATAATTGTGAAACTCGTGTATTAAATAAATTCAATGCACACAGACTGAAGTAGTTTAAGTCTTTGGTTCTTTTAATTGTGATGATTTAGGCTCACATTTAACAAAAACCCACCAATTCACTATCTCAACAAATTAGAATATGGTGACATGCCAATCAGCTAATCAACTCAAAACAAATGCAAAGGTTTCCTGAGCCTTCAAAATGGTCTCGCAGTTTGTTCACTAGGCTACAATCATGGGGAAGACTGCTGATCTGACAGCTGTCCAGAAGACAATCATTGACACCTCTTCACAAGGAGGGTAAGCCACAAAGACATTCAGTCGTTAAAGAAGCTGGCTGTTCACAGAGTGCTGTATCCAAGTAATAGCACAGAAAGTTGAGGAAGAAAAGTATGTAGCAGATGGACAACTAAACCGAGAGAACCGCAGAGCTGCCTTTAAGTGAGGATTGCTGCCAAAATTGATTCAAGAATTTGGGGTGAACTTCACACAATGAATGGACTGAGGCTGGGGTGAAGTATCAAGAGCTACCACACACAGACGGCCAAGGGAATTGGCTACAGTTGTCAGATTTTGCTGCTTCTTCACTCCTGAACCACAGACAATGTCAGAGGCGCTCATCCAATATGAGGAAGAACTGGACTAAGTTGCCTCAGTGGTCCAAAGTCCTCTTTTCAGATGAGAGCAAGTTTTGTATTTCATTTGAAAACCAAGGTCCTAGAGTCTGGATGAAGGTGGAGAAGCTCATAGCCCAAGTTGCATGAAGTCCAGTGTTAAGTTTCCACAGTCTGTGATGATTTGGGGTGCAATGTAATCTGGTTTTTTGAAAACCAATGTCACTGCACCTGTTTACCAAGACATTTTAGAGCACTTCATGCTTCCTTCTGCTGACCGGCTGACAAGATGCTGATTTCATTTTCCAGCAGGATTTGGCACCTGCCCACACTGCCAAAGGTACCAAAAGCTGGTTCAATGACCATGGTGTTGGTGTGCTTGATTGGCCAGCAAACTCGCCTGGCCTGAACCCCATAGAGAATCTATGGGGTATTGTCAAGAGGAAAATGAGAAAACAAGAGACCAAAAAAATGCAGATGAGCTGAAGGCCACTGTCAAAGTAAGTTCTGCTCTATACCACCTGCCTAAATATGCCACAAACTGATCACCTCCATGCCATGCCGAACTGAGGCAGTAATTAAAGCAAAAGGAGCCCCTACCAAGTACTGAGTACATATACAGTAAATGAACATACTTTCCAGAAGGCCAACAATTCACTAAAATGTTTTTTTAATTGGTCTTATGAAGTATCATGAAAGGATATTGTTAATACATTTTAATTTCACCGTCAACAGTTTGCTTTATTTGAAAATATAAATAATGCAACTAGTTAATTTTGGACACAACTTATTGTCTTTGTAACATCACAATATTTTTATATAACTGACTTTGTTTAAGGAAGGAGTCTTTGGAATCAAAAAGGTTTGTTTATTTATTTATTTTACAAACTATATTTTTAGGTCTGTCAGAGTTAACGTTTTTTTACATTCATATTCACTGGTAATTCATCTGGTAATGTTTCTTTAGTAATAATATTTTCTAATATTGTTTATTTCTGCTTTCTTAAAACTGATTAGAAATCATGAGATTACTTGCAGTTATTTTTATTTATCTTGATTTGTCTAATTATCTCATTTGTACAGTCAACTTAGTTTGTTTTGGCAAAAGCAAAAAAGCATATTTTCTTTTTAACATCATGTTTCATATACAGTAGCTGCCTTTATGTTCAAGGAAGGAATCATTGGCCCCTTTCAAAATATATTTTTAATCCGTTAAAGTGTACTTTAGATATTAATGAATTGTTTAATGTTTATTCGGTTACACTTTATTTTAAGGTGTCCTTGACAGAGTGTAATTATACATTTTAGTACTGAGTAATATTAATTAACTGTACTTACTATATGGTTCATGGTAGAGTTAGGGTTTGGCTTAGGGTTACTTGCATATAATTATGTATAATTTTTTGTTGTTACAATAGTAAAGGGGAGCGGTGTGTGGCCAAGTATGGTGACCCATACTCGGAATTTGTATACTGCATTTAACCCATCCAAAGTGCATGCACAGAGTAGTGAACATACACCCGGGGCAGTGGGCAGCCAATGTTGCGGCGCCCGGGGAGCAGTTGGGGGTTCAGGTGCCTTGCTCAAGGGTCTCACCTCAGTCGTGGTCCCTGCCAGACCTGAGACTCGAACCCACGATCTTCGGGTTACAAGGCCAACTCTCTATCCATTAGGCCACGACTGCCCCCTGTGTAACAAGAACACCTTAAAATAAAATGTTACCGTTTATTGTAATGATATTACCACTAAACTTTCAAGAATATCATATTTGCGCAATTCGGGCTCAGATTAAACAGCATACACAAGATCTGCTTTGCATCCACAATGCATATGACACATTGACAAGCCCTCAGTTTCGATTTCTCTGTGCAAGCACTGGACTAATGTATATCCAACACTGAGACAGTGACTGTGATGTCAGGTTACGTTAGTTACATGGGCTTTTTTCTGCTTTTTTCCCACTCCATTTAAAGGGCATTAAGTCAGACTAGATTTACAGTTGACAGTTTGTGGTCCCCTGATGCATATATGATGTATATATGTCATATCTCTCTCTCTCGAATGTTGGAAGTTTCTGGTACTGACAGTCAAGTGTCAGCCGCTAAACCCCAAAGGTCCTTTATAGCCAACAGCCAATGTCCTACTCTCTTCTGTCACAATGTCTTTATTTTCTCTTGATATTTCTTGGCTTTTCAGAAACATTGTTTGTGGTTACCCAAACGCATGACAAACTAGACTATACCTGCTTTCAGCTTGAAATGAAATATTTCAAATAGCATGTCCTTGGAAATATAAAGCGAATGTTAGGTTTTTATAGCTGGAATGCTCTTCTTAAGCACATTGGCATTTGTAACATAACTTGTTCTCTATTTTCAGATATATTTTTTTTTTTACATGTGTCTCTGAAATCATCATTTAGAGCGACATTTGCCTATAAACAACAGAATCAGCTGCGGCTCTCATAAGCGATAATGGAAAAGCTAATGACAGCAGAACATATGTTCACACATCAGCTCTCTCTCTCTCTCTCTCTCTCTCTCTCACTTTCTCTTTCTCTCTATCACTCCTTTCTATCTCTCATTTGACTCACCACAGCTTTTAATTCCCAAAATGAGAGCTTATTTTCCTAGTATTTAACTACCATCATTAATTGGAAAATTATTTTCTTCAGGTCTCTTGTTTGTGTCTCTGGGCTTTTAAAAGAGATCGCTACATTGAAAAATTAGGCAAATGGACTTGCCAGAAAAATAATATTTTTTCCCCCATGCATTTAAACACAAAGACCCTTCACACTGGAGGAGAGATTCATTAGCACAATGTTGCGAAAGCTTGTTAGTGAGGCTCCTAAATGAAGATGGCTAATATAGTCAATGTGTGTTTGGTTATTGCTTCTTATGAAGGCCGAGCTATTAGAGCTTTCAATGTCCTCACAATTATGCCACCCTTATTTCTGCATGCGCACAAACACATTACACGCTCAGGATGTGGGATATTTATATCTTGAGAAATGTAGTGTGGCGTTCTGCTGCTTAAAATGCTGTTATACTAGTAGATAATTATTTTTATTAAGCTCAATCTGATGTAGAAACGACAGCATTGAGTCACAGTCTGTTGGTTAGGCACCTGGTGAAATGGCTAATGAAAGAAACTTAAATGCACTAAAAATGCACATATTTACTTCATTTAGACTACTATTAAAGACATTAGAGAAATAGGGCATCCAAAAATCATCATTTACTCACTGTTGTATTCTACCAAACCAGTATGCCTTTCTTTCTTCAATCAACCACGAAAGGCAGGATGTTCACGCTGCTCTCTTCCATATAGTGCTGAGGACCAGACTGAAAGTGTCATTATCAATTTAGTCATTATCGACTGAAAATCATTTGTGCAAATTAAATATGTGCGTATTCAAATTTGGCATGATCATGAATGGTTAAAAGTCTCATGACAACCAATGACATTTGGCATCACTGACATCAACCTGGTATAACACGCCATATTTGAACGTATGTAAACACAAATAAACACAAATGAAACTATCGAAAACTAAATTATAACATTTTAATTAACATTTTTATTCACTGAAAAACTAACATAACTGGGAAAAATGTAAACTAAACAACAACAAATGAAATTTGTCATAAAAGATGTCATACCTGCTGTGGCACCATATTTGAATATATGTGAGTACAATAGTGATGCCTGGTTCACGAACAAATCGTTCTATTTAACCGGTTCTTCGAACCAGTTCACCAGATCGGACTGAATCGTTTGAAACGGTTCACGTCTCCAATAAGCACTAATCCACATATTACTTAAGTTATTCATTTTTTAAAAAAAAATGTCTGACACTCCCTCTGACTCAAAATAAAACAAAATCCCGACTTATTCAGTTACTCCAACAGTACACTGACTGAACTGCTGTGAAGAGACCTGATGATGAGCATGAGCAGAGCAGCTGATAGTCTGAATGTGTGCAGCATGCACAGAAATAATGAACATATACGCCTACTGCTAGAGCAGTTCTCGTTCACGAGTCAAGAATTGGTTGTAACGTTTTTCGGATCACCGGTACACTCAACCGGTTTCTTTCGGACACGTCCGATTTGTGAACCGATGAGCTGATGATACTGCGCATGCGTGATTCAGGATGAAGCTGCAGAACAGTACGTGACAGCCTACTATTAGAAGAAACTTGTCAGATCATGATGTTTTAATTGACTGAAGTTATTACTGACTTTCTATATTTGAATATGTTGAGTGTATTTTCATGCCGGCCGGGACAATAGTCATTACGTCATTGCGAATGACGTCATTACGTTATAGCGTAAAAAAAGAACCGGTGAACCGGTTTTTTGAACCAGTTCTTTGAAACGAACTGTCCGAAAGAACCGGTTCGCGGAAAAGAACCACCCTGTGTTCCATTCAGAAGGGCTCATCCCTATTTCCTAATCCCTTCAAAGCGTTTACCCTCCGGAGTGAGAGCTTCGAAGTGTTGAAGGGCGTAGTGGACCAAACAACTTTTTCTTGAAGTGCCCTTCTGCGTCATTATACGGAGGCGGCGTCATCATGCAAAGAATCAGTGCAAAGGATCATGGGAGCCCAAAGTGTCCATCAGTTGTACCCTTCGAAATCTTTCATTCCGAAGGGCCCTTTGAAGTGGCTAATTCTGAGCACTTTGGTTTGGAACAACACTTCAGTATGGCGCCCATGATTGTTTTCACTCCGAAGTGCCCTTCGGAGGACGATATATCTCGTTTGGAACGCACCGCCAGACTTACCATCACTAGAGTACAAATGAGACTATCAAAAATTAAATGAAATCATTTTAACTAACATTTTCATTTACCAATAATAATAATAATAATAATAATAACAAATAAAAAAATGAACTAAATCAGTGAAATTTGGCATTAATGATGTCAAACCTGGTGCAACGCTATATTTGAATCTTTGCGAATGCAAATGAGACTGAGGTTTTAACTGAAGTAAAAACATATTCATTACCATTTTCATAAACTAAAAAATAAAACTAACATAATGAGGAAAACTTAAATTAAACAAAACAGCCAATGAATTTTGGCAATAATGACATCAAACCAGATGTGACGCGTAATTTTTGAATGTATGCGAATAGATACTTTACTAAAAACTGCATTAAAAAAAATTCATTACCATTTTCATTTTACTAAAATAAATAAATAAATAACACTTAAATTAAACAACAATGCATGAACACTGAACAATGAACAAAAATGAAATTTGGCATTAAATGACGTCAAACCTGGTATAACACATAATTTTTGAATGTATGCAAATTAGACTGTGTTATTGAAAACTTAATTAAAACATAACTAACAAATCTATGAAAATACTGAAATAAACTGAATAAAGTTAAAAAATTAAATCAAATTTATTTTTAATATTTTTCCCAAGCTAACTACAAAAAATGAATTATAGTTTTTATTATATATATATATATATATATATATATTATAAAACTGTAAGGAAGATTATCACTGATTTTAAATTTCTGTCATTTTTCTCATGTTAAGCTGTCACGTTGCAGCAATTAAATATAGCATAGTCCATAAATCTTTTTTTTTTTTCGTCTTGGTCACCATTAACTTATTGTATGCACAAGAGCAGCATGAACATTCAACAAAACATCTCCTTTTGTTTTCCACAGAAAAAAAAATAAAATAAATTAAAAAAAAAAAAAAAATTAACATGAAAGTGAGTAGATGATGAAAAATCTTGCTTTTGGGGTGAATTAAGACCTTTAAGAGCTTCATAAATGCATGTGTGGCAGTGCTGCAGGGTCATAGTTAATAGTACAGTCCTTTCCGGGTCAGCTGGTTAAACAGTGACACTGAGGGAAAGTACCTAATGACTTCATAACGACAGTGTCACAGGACTAAACCTCTGCAGGCAGCAGTTGGTTATTATAAAGTTAATTGGGAGACATGGGAAATATTGTATAGCAGTGGGGTGAGAGGGTAAAGATGCCATATTGTTGAGATGTGTGTTGAGGGGAGCAGTATCATATTCTCCCTCACAGTTGGGGACATGATGGATGTGGCCCATCTGTGCCCAGATGGAGCAGGGCAAATCCCATCCATCACACAGAGGGCGCAAGCAGAGATTTCACCCCACTGGCATCCTCTTGCGGCACACCCTGTCCTGGGTCTACATTAGCCATCACTATGGTGAGATGGTTCACTCGCTGTTCAGCTGGATTCCTGCTCGGCATGTGAGTCTAATGTGCTTTTTAAAAACCCACATGGTGTTTTGTGGGCGTTTGCGCCATGCAGGCTACTAATCATGAACTTTTTACATCATTCAATAGTCTAGGCATTTTTAAATATACTGTTGTTGAGTATTAATTTATTTTATTTCATAATGCACAATTATATTATATTATATTATATCATTTTTTACATTTTAAGGTGTATTAATTAACATTAATATAATATGAACTACTATAATAATAACTATAATCATGAACTATAGTAGGTTTATGAATTAACATTAACCTAGATTAATAAATAATAAAAAAAATAGTTCATTATATCAAATGCATTACCTAATTTTAACAAACTGAAACATTATATAATATTATATTATATTATGTTATATTATATTATATTATATTATATTATATTATATTATATTATTGAATACACAGTGGCAGTGGCAGACTATGGACCAGCATAGGAAAGAAGCGCACCTCGCACTGTGCTTGGATTCAAAACAGATCGATAGCAAGTCACAGGAAATCATTTGAAGTCATTCTGGGTCTTCTGAAATTCAATGACTCAATGGAGGGAGAAAGCGAGAGAACTGGAAACAGAGCGGAGGTTGGATATAGAGGAGAAAGTGGAAGAGGAAAAAAAAGAGCGAGCGCTCCCGCTGCCAAGCTCACATCTGCTCATTAGCGAGGAGTTATTTCCATATTCTCAATAACTCTGTCAAATATGATTGGGCCTCTGTTGTTGCGTTGTGAATGTTTGGGATTGTAATGGAGCAGAATATGACACAATCACCACTCCTGAGATCAACAGAAACGAGTCACAGCCAATTCATTTAATCACTAAATCAAAATAAGATCCTGTTTAACAGCTATACACCGAAAACTTCAGAGGTAATAATAGTAAGCAAAGCAATGACATTGCGGGAAGTTGACTAATGAACCATAACATAAATAATTACCCTTCCCATTAATTACACTATAGGTATTTAATCCATTGTCATTAATTATTGAAGTTGAGGGTTAGCTCATCTCCTAGGTTAAATCGCAGTGAGAAAATTAATTTGAGGTATCTGAGTTAAATATTAACGTTGCTAAATGATGTCTTGACAGTTCAATGAAAATCTATAATTTGGAATAGGAACAAATAGGGCCATAAATAGACATGATTAACATGTAATATCATTTAAATTAGTGGACCGAGGTCAAAGGGATCAGAGTGCGAGTTAAATGGGATTCTCCTGCTCCGGACCTCCTGCAGGGAAGAAAAAAATGTAATTAGGCCTACCATTTTATTTCACTAGTATTCGCACGAAAATGATTTCCTTTAAGAAAGCTTTCTTATTTGAAACTTATTTACACAGGAGCGTTATCGAGGTCAATCAGAAGACGCAATTAATACACCCTCATTGTTTTATCGGCAGACCCGGAAATAACCTGTTTATGTTATCTGATAACAATGCCAGGTTATTGCTTTTGTCCCCCTCCAAACCACCAACAAACAATAATTAATTAGATATTTAAGCCTGTTACAATGGCGGCAGCAGCGGCTCCCTGCATTTATTTTGAATTAGAGCCATTAAGCATCACTCATTGTGTTTGGTTTATTTTAATTAGAGGCCTTTTTTTGCGAGCAGCAGAACTGCAGAGTGAAGAAGAGAAACCACTGTTGTTATGTGCAGCTGGAGCATTGCCAGGCTTTTGTTTAGCGTGACCATATTGCCTTTACGATTGGCTGATGAAATAACAACTCAAATCTTGCATGTGTATTTTTTTTTTCCTTGCGAGCAAAAGTAGCACATTCATCCATCACAGAAAGGCTTTGTGTTTCCATGGGTGATGACGGCCCTGAAGATAACGTGAGGTGAACAAAGACGTTGGCGCTTCGTGATTGGCTCATTTAATCTCTGTCACTGTAATTGTTGCAGGGTGACTGTAGACTGATTTATGTGCTAAATCAATGACCCAAACACGCCTTCAGCCTCCAAAATACCATTTTTAAAGGTGGGTTCAATTTCTTTTATTATAAAAGAAGGCTGGTGTTTAAACAAGGGCGTTCACTTAATTGTAGATGCTTTACTTACTGTACTGTAGTTTATAAAGAAGCTCATAAAAAGCTAGTGACAGGCGAAGTGTGTGGCCACGCTGTTCGGATTTCATTTTAGTGAGCACTGCGTTTCGGTGAGCCAGACTCAAACACAACACAGCGGCAGTTTAGTCTGACTTCCTATCATGTAGATGCCAAGTGCAATTAACAGCCTGAAGACAGAGTCTGCCAACTGCGGGCAAGGGAGAGGGTCACTTCATATGCATTGTTCCTGCCGGAAAACTACTCAAATCTGTGTACACTCCATGCCGATTGAAAGTAGACCATTGAAATGTGATCCAAAAACACACGTACAGTAGATATAAACTTTGCTGGTATGTTATGAATATGTTTGAATGGTGTAAGTGTGATTAGGAGAGAGTGATGGTTGGGTAGTTGAGTTTGTGTTTGGATCATCAGGAGTGACACATGATTTTTTTTATCCACTTTGTAGTCCAGGGTAAATTCATACATTACCATTCAAAAGTACGGTGTTGGTAAGATTATTCAAATGTTATTAAATAGTATTACAGTTTAAAACATCTGTTCTATTTGAATATATTTTAAAATGTAATTTATTCCTGTGACGCAAAGCTGAAATTTCAGCATCATTACTCCAGTCTTCAGTGTCACATGATCCTTTAGGAATCCTTCGAATATGCTGATTTGAAACATTTCTGATTATTAGCAATCTTGAAAACAGATGTGCTACTTAATATTTTTGTAAAAAGTGTGATACCTTTTTTAAATACTTTTTTTTTTTAATGAATAGAAAGTTCAAAAGAACACCATTTATTTGAAAAAGAAATCTTTTGTAACATTAGAAATGTCTTTGGTGTCACTTTTGACACATTTAATGTGCCCTTGCTGTATAAAAGTATTAATATATTAACAGTGCTGGGTAGTAACTGATTACATGTGATCTGGTTTACATAATCAGATTTTAAAAATGCCGTACTTGTAATTAGAGTATATAACAATTTAAAATGCTTGTAATCAGATTATAGTTACTTTTTTATGGATTACATGATTACATATTCATACAGTGGCAGTACATTATTCATAATTTATTGATTCTGGATGTCTGTACAAAAATATTTAAAACCTGGAAGACTTTGGGCATCTCGTTGTTTTCATGTTTATAAATATGTGTTCAATGCAGGGATTCCCAAATGTTTTTGTCACCCCTTAAAATAAAATATTTGTTTAAATATCATTTTAATAATTTTAAAGGGGACCTATTATGCAAAAATCACTTTTATAAGGTGTTTGAACACAGTTGTGTGGCTGCAGTGTGCGAAAACATCCAGCCTATAATGGTAAAAATCCACCCACTCATTTATTTATAATCTAATAAAATCATAAACAGTCTCTCAGGACGAGCGGTTTCAGATTCTCCCTCTGTGCACGTCACTGAGGGGAATACGTCCCGCCGATTAGTGACGCTGCCCTATAAGCAGAGACACAGCCCTGAGTGAGAAGCTGCGTCCGCCTCCGCCATTAACCTTACTGATTACTGTAGCTGCTGGAGATATACAATGTCAGCTCCAAAGAGGCTTTTCAAGTGTTGTGTTTTGGGATGCACTAACGAACATAGGAGTCTCCATAGACTCCCTCTATCTGAGCCATTGTGGACAGACACTGTGGTTAAGTTTCATTTTCTGAGGAAATAACCTGGAAAAAATCGTTAAAGTCCCCAATATGAGTAGGGCTCAATAGCAACACTTCCTGCACGAACGTCAGCTCCAGACAAAGTAAGTATCAAGGAATCAAGTTTTCCAAATTGCCCTTCTGAAAGAGCTTCTTACTCTGTAAGGCTAATGATGTTAAAGCTACCATTGTATGTGTCTATTCTCACTGGTGCTGTCTTCATTAATGATCGTGAATAGGAATGTGGCAGTTAAAAGTTGCATCTGAAAGCAATGTGAGGCGATCGTTTGAGTTTGTTGAGCTCACAATCACGAGTGGGACTTATAAAGTTTGTGATAGCACGAGACCAGCTATGTTGTTATTTTTATGGTGCTGTGCTGCCTGTCTGTGTAATTCATAAACGCAAATGTATTATGCACAGTATAATCAGATGACTGACTTTGAATCCAAGTAGTTTTCTGTAAAGATAACAAGCTTGTACTAATCGTGGAATGTTTATTTGCAAAGGCTAGCACTGCTAATGCTGAGCTGGAGCTCTTGAAGCTCCGCCCTCTTCTCCGGGAGCAACAGCTCACTCGCATTTAAAGCAACACACTCAATATCAGAGCGTTTGGGCTCATACCCTAAAAGTGCCAATTTTAACAAGCTATAAAAAATGATCTGTTGGGTATTTTGAGCTAAAACTTCACATACAGACTCTGGGGACATCAGAGACTTATTTTACATCTTGTAAAAAGGAGCATAATAGGTCCCCTTTAACAACACATATGCATGTTTAAAGTTATCTAATGTTGGTTAATGGTCACACTAACATGCAGGTAAAGAAATAGAATATTTTTATTTTTAGTGTTCAAGTGTTTTGAAACATTGCTTTTATTTTACTTTTTATGATTGATTTAATTATTAGGTTTTTATCAACTCACTATTCACCATTCACTCTCTATCAACTTACTAATGTAATGTTTAATGCACTTTATGATGTTGACATCAAAACATGGAATATATTTTCTTTCTCTTTGCTTTTTTTATATCAATATGGTATGTTTAATGTTACATTTAAAACAAGTTTGATTAAAAAGTAATCTAAAAGTAATCTAAAAAGCAGTCAGATTACATTACCTAAAATGGGTAACTAGATTACGTTACTAACTACAGTTTACATCATGTATTCTGTAATTAGTAATGGATTACAATTTGTAAGTAATCTACCCAGCTCTGTGTGTTAATAAATAAAAAAAGAAAGAAAAGAAAAAAATTCTTACAGACCCCAAACTTTTGAACAGTAGTATGTGCGTATATAAAAAAACAAACAAACAAAAAACATGTTAATTGTGATGCTCTTCATTTCCATATTGAAGGCAATTTGCTAAAATCAAATCACATCATTGTCTCATCATATGCATTTGTAAACATTTTCATAAATAATAGCTTTAAAACTAATAACCAGTAACTAGAATAATATAGTAAAAAAACAGCCTATTTCTTGATTTTAATTTATTACTGCTGTTCATCTGTTATTATGAATATTTTTGGACCATTAGTCAACAGATCCTCAATAAACACTGCAGGTGTCACGGTTTCAGGCAAGCAGGTGCACGCATTTCCAGTAAGCTGAGTGCTCGCTAAAAACCAAATCACTCACTGATCATTATATTTTTCAAGTAATTTCAAGTTTTAATATTTAATATCCTTTGAGCAGTTTAGTCAGTAATTAGTCTGTCCATTTGGAGCTGTTCAGCTGATTTATGAACATGAGAGGCAGGCATTAAAATGTGGCGGGACACTCAGAGTTCAATGGAGGCACTACTTCCTGTTCTCACATGACTTTTTTCTTGTTTTTTTTTTGTTTTTTTTGCTGTTCTTCCTCTCACATTCACCCCAAGCTTAAAGATCCCAGTGAGAAAACACTGAGCTAAAGTGAGGCAAAAGATGCTGCCTAAACTTTTTCTGCTGATGTTGGTTTTGGACAGAGTTGCTTGTTTTTGTAACTTGTTTAGTAATATTTCTTGTTTTATTTTTGTACAGGTTATTTCAGTAAGTTGAACAAGGGGAAATAAAATGAAGGAAAACCTCAAAGAAAACAAGTAATAACACTTTTTTTCTCTCTCTCAAAGACATTGTGCAGTTGTTTGTAACTGCAGCTTATGCCACAGAAAATAAAAATAACAGTTTTAATATTTCTTTTGTTTCTCCTAAAAGTGATGAGATCAAATAGTGAACCAATTTAGACATTTTCTTAAAGGCACAGTCCACCCAAAAATAAAAATGCTGTCATTTACTCACCCTCAAGTTGATCCAAACCTGTAAGAATTTCTTTCTTCTGTTGAACACAAAAGAAGATATTTTGAAGAATGGTGGTAACCAAACAGTTGACGGTAGCCATTGACTTTCATAGTATGAAAAATACTATGGAAGTCAATGGCTACCGTCAACAGAAGAAAGAAGCATACAGGTTTTTCAGCATTTTTATTTATTTATTTTTTTGGTTGAACTAGAGTATGTCTTTAAGTTTCTTGTTTATCCTGAGATGAAAATGCTAATAATCACGTGTCTATTTTTGATATTCATCGTCTCAAAATGTGCTCAAACTTGCCAAGATACCAAAGTCTGTAATGAAAAATCACAATATTTCAGTAAAAACCCAAACATTTTTCATCAAGTTCTTCTGAGACTAAATGATCTGAGCTAAAGTCTTTAGTCTTAGTGTATGTCTCATTTGTTTCTATTTATTTCTACTTAGGAATTTTAGAAGAAACATTAGAGGTAAAGTGAATACTTACATGAAACATAACTCAATTGTCTCCTGCGCTAAGAACATCTAAGCAGCAGAGCTTCCTCTGGGATATGTTACATGTCTGTGATGGATTGTGATTTGTGTCCTAAAATTACCCATGATCACCCTCCCCTCCTCTTCCTGTCTTCTAATTCCACCAACACGTTGAGGCAATGTTTTTCCTTGTGTGAACTCTAGTTTAAAAAGTGTCTCTCAGCTCAGTTGTTGACATGCATCTTCAGTGGAGGAGACAGCAGGGAAATTATGCAAGCTCAGCAAGCTCCTGCAACATTCTCACATCTCGCTAAGCAGATTATTCAAATGACCCCACAGGTGCTCACTATTGATGTTCTGCCGTAAGACACCTGCAATAGCGCCTCCCAACAGGAAGCACAAGGTCAAAGCTTATTCAGAATTAACCTTTAAGATCTTGTTCAATCCTCCGTAATGCCAAGAATAACAGTAAATGAGATGTTTGTCCATTCAATCAGGGCAGGACTGTCGGTCGTGCTGTTACTCGGCACCATGCCAATATTGTATTTGTCTATTTTTTGGTGAGTTTGTGTCATGCATCATAATATATTTATATAGTTTGAGATCAATAAGATCACCAATGGCAGACTTTTATGAAAAATACAGTAAAAACACAATAATATTGTGAAAGATTATTGCAATTTAAATTAACTATTGTTTGAATATATCATTTAATTTGTAATTTATTCCTGACAAAGCTGTGATTCTCCAGTCTTCAGTGTTACATGATCCTTCAGAAATCACGCTAATATGCTGATTTGCTGCTCAAGAAGCATTTCTTTTTATTATTAATGCTCAAATCAGTTGTGCTGCTTAATTTTTTTGTGAAAACTTTGATACATTTCTCAGAATATTTTTATGAACTGCATTTATTGAAATAGAAATATTTTGTAACATGAAAATTTGTCACAAAATCAGTCTTTGTTGAGTATAAGTATTAATTTCTTAAAAAAAAAAAAAAAAAAAAAAAAAATATCTTACCGCCCCTGAACTTTTGAGTGGCAGTGTATTTGGGGAAAAAAATAATAAAATAAAAATATTATTATTTATTTCTCTGTTAATACTGGTTAATATAATATAATATAATATAATATAATAGTGCACTATGAACTAAAATCAATTAATACTCAACAATCAGTTGTGCTGCTTAATATTTGTGTGGAAACTCTGATACTTTTCTCAGAATACTTTTATAAACAGCATTTATTTGGAATAGAAATATTTTGTAACATGAAGAGGTTTGTCAGAATCCTTGTTGAGTATAAGTATTAATTTCTTAAAAAATATTATGTTTTTATTTCACTGTTAATATTGGTTAATATAATATAATATAATATCCTTGTTGAGTATAAGTATTTAATATATTTATTTCACTGTTAATATTGATTTATATAATAAAACATAATATAATATAATATAATAT
This sequence comes from Tor tambroides, assembly GCA_021397915.2. Classification (NCBI taxonomy): domain Eukaryota; kingdom Metazoa; phylum Chordata; class Actinopteri; order Cypriniformes; family Cyprinidae; genus Tor; species Tor tambroides. The sequence continues at coordinate 10,931 of JAFVLL020013733.1, read as the reverse complement.
AATATAATATTAAAAAAGGCATCCATGCTTTGTTTTATGCTTAGTGTCATATTACATATTCCTATATAATAAACCAAGCAGATATACAATCAACTCAGCATTCAGCCTCATCTGAGTCACCACGTGTCACTGAGTTTGAAAAGGTGCGATACTTCTGCTTTCATGTCACATACGAGATTCTGACTGTGAATAAATCAGACGATGCTATTTGTGAATAAATCTGCGAAGCACCTTCGTTCATTCATCCGCTGTCCTCTGTGAACTCTAACAAACAAACACACACTCAGACAGCACTCAGATACCCCTCCCACAAAAAAAAACACTTCTGTTTGCCAGACAAACACATACGTATGCCCCCTCCTAAACAGACTCTAAAGCACTTCACTCAACCGCCGTACTCAGACTCCCTCTCACACACACACACACACATACACACCTTTCCCACCTTCCCCTGCTGTTAGCGAGGCACATGCCAAAGCAGAGCGGCAGAGTAAGACACACAGCTCAGACTGGAGTGTGACACTCAGAATAAATTAGCACACTGGCTGGTGGAGCGAGAAGGGAAGGTGGGCACGATAAAGGAGCCAATCAGGCGCTGAAGCCCCCCTTTACAGGACGTGGGGCGACTGGTGCTCGGCTGTTGCCGGAGTGAGGAGAAATTTTGGCTAGCAACATTTCAGCCAATCGAATTCTACAAACACCGGCAAAGGGGAAAACAACTTTACGCTGTGTGTATGTGTGTGTGTCAAGAAAATGAAAAATGTGCTCTAAAAAAAGCTTCCTGTTGCCAGGTTTTGGGCTGCTTCTAAGGGCGTGTTTGCGCGCCGCAGACTGGGACGAGACAGACGCTGTCTGAATCTGCTCTTTTGTTTGCTTCTCAGTATAAGATACCTGTAGGATGTTTCTAAAACGTGGCAGATTATCTCTAGGTCGCACCCCTTTGCACTAACCATCTAATGTATAACTATTCCTCAATGTTTTCCGTTGACATTTGTTGCTACGAAGGCATGTTTTCTCCTATTGTCCTGTCCTAAGTAAACCTCAGTGAGAGAGAGAGCGGGTGAGAGACACAGAGAAAGAGTTGCGTTTGATTGACAGTTGTAACCTTTTCAGTATGCGGAGTTGAGGTGGGGTGGGGAGGTGGTGCGTTTCTGAGCAGACAGCCTCTTGTCATCTTGCGATAGAAGTGTGGGAGGTCGTCCTGTATCCTGTCCGTGTCACGGCTAAGCTGTGTCCACGGATAATTTCATACTCCGCATCTGCCTCCAACCCCCCCAATCAAACCCCCATTCTTTTTTTTCCTTAAGTGATGTTGTATCCTGCTTTTTTCCTTACATCTCTAAGCAATTAGCACATTATGCTGAAGGATTGCAACTAGCACTTTAAAAAGGCATAATTATCTTTATTGAGCGTGCTCTCTTTTTTGGCACTGAGGACGACAGCTCTTCCCTGTTGTTACCACGGCCACCGTTGCCGCTGTTGCCATGGTGTGGGGTTGCTCTGTTAGGCTGCATTTGATTGGTGGAGAGTGTGGTGCCCATTAGGAAAATGATAGCGGCCTGCCGGCCGGAGTACTGTGGATTGAAAACAATGAATTTGGCTTTCATTTTACATTATCATATTTGGCTCCTTTGATTAATTTTAGCTGGTTTTCTTTTTTAGAAATGATTTTAAGAAGTGGTTCTGATATATATCTAGTGTTGCTTGAACAACCTTAATGAAATGAATTTAAAAAATGTATTTGTTTCAGCTAAGATCTTGTCTGCATGTTGTGTTTGAAGGGGAATATTTTACACAAATATTTAATCATATATACACTATCGTTCAAAAGTTTGTGGTCAGTAAGATTTTTTGTCTTTTTTTTAATTAAACTAATTTTATTAATTGATTGATTGATTGTGGTCTAACAACCTTATACATTTTTCTTTTTTTCATTAACATTTGTTTCAGAAAAGATCCTGTCTGCTCGGTGTGTTTGAGGTGGAATATTTCACATAAATATTTAATTGCATACACTTGTCAGTAGGATTTTTTTTACAGTAAGTGACAGTAAGTGCATTTACAGATTTGACATCTGCAGATTTCTATTTCAAATAAATGCTTTTTTTTAAGATTTAACATTAGTAATAATAATAATATATGCTTTTTGAGCACCAAATCATCATATCTGAATGATTTCTGAAAGATCATGACACTGAAGACTGAAGTAATGATGCTGAAAATTCAGCTTTGGATCACAGGAATAAATTACATTTTTGTAAAATATTATGTTATATTATATTTATGATAATAACAATTCACAATATTAATGTTTTTACTGTATTTTTGATCCCAATCCTTTGAAGAATTTTTTCTTTGATGAAATTTCATAAATAAATGTTTTAACATTAATAATAATAAGAAAAAATGTTTCTTGAGCTGCAAATCAGCATATCAGAATGATTTCTGAAGGATCATGGGACACTGAAGACTGAAGTAATGACGCTGAAAATTCAGTCTTGCACCACAGGAATAAATTACATTAAAAATAAATGTGTATATATAAAAATGTGTGTATATATAAAAATGTATAAATATAAATGTATAAATATAAATGTATATATATATACACACAGCAGGTAAAATAAGTATTGAACACGTCACCATTTTTCTCAGTAAATATATTTCTAAAGGTGATGTTGACACGAAATTTTCACCAGATGTCTGTAACATACAAACACATACATACATAAAAAGAAAACAAAACAAATAAGTTCAGAAATTAAGTTATGTGTAATAAAATGGAATTTATAATATATAATCATTCACAAATATACTGTATTTTTGATCCTAAACTTCTGAACAATTTTAATGCGTTCTTGATGAAACTTTTATTTAAATCAATCAATCAGTCAGTCGGCCTCATCCCAGTCTTTTGAATGGTACTGTATGTACATGTAAACAGAATAAAAATGATTAAATGTAGCCATTTTTAGCAAAATATTTTTTGTTTACCTAAAGATTTAACAAAATCAAAAAGCCATTATTTCAAAAGTGACATGCATCTTTGTGGCCTGTTCTTATTACAGCTCACACACTCCTTCAAGAACACTCCATAGATTCTTTAAAATGGTCAGCAGAAGTACTGGCACACTACAAATGATTACATGACCCAAAACAATACCTGCACACTGGGTTTCAATAGTACAGGTGCATGAGAGGGCACATCATTAAACGTCTTTCTCTCTCTTGGTTTCAGACTGTATTTCTTGTTTTCCACGATTAGTGGTCAAGCCTGACTCCTGACACTAACCTTTCCAAGTAAAAATGCTGCAAAATGTTCCCACTTTGTGTGATAGCATTATGCTTTGAACACTCTGTGAGCCATTTGTGAAATGAACCTATTTTACAAGCCTTTCACAGCAATCTCAAAGTACATTTTGAGAAGCTCATAGGCTAACAACAGTAATTTTAGACCAACTGTAGTGAAACGCAGAGAGAATTCCTAATGCTGTTTTTTAAGCTCAAATGTCTTAGGACAAAATGTTGTGTGTGCTTTCAGTATTCACCATCCAGTAGTAAGGAGCCAGAGATCTCTGTTCAGATTTCATCTTTTCAAAGCCTGGTTATTTCAAGGTCTGGACCATAACAGATCTGTTTAGCCCTTATGCTATTAAAAATTAAGAAATATTAAGAAAAGCAATTTCTCAGAATGTTTTGAAACATACTGTACTTTTTATTATAAAGGGCTGAATGTAATAGTGTGTCTGAATTACATTAAGTTATTATACAGACATTCAGAGTGGATTGGAACATCTAATCTGTGGTTGCAAAAAGTTTCTACCTAGCCTGACCCTAATGTGGCCCACTTTGTAATACTATATTGTATTGTATTGTATTGTATATGTGACACATGTAAATGTGACCCCCACATGTAGTTCAGGTCACAGGAATATTGAATTGATTGTATATATTTTATTTATTATTTACATGTGTTTATTTCTATGTATTTATATAAGTAACATATTGTCATCATGAGTGTATATCAAAGAGAGCAAAGTTGCATTTTCTAAATACTGAGTGGCAGTTAAGGGAAGAGTTGCCATGGCAACTACTGCACGTCTTCAGTCAACAAAGAGGACTGCTTGACTAAAGGCAAACTCTTGTCTCTCTCTTTCTTCATTAAAAAAAGGTTAGTAAAATGGTCAAATGTCAAGATAAATTACAAATTCACATTCTTTACTGTCCAATGAATGTGTTTTCAAATATATACCTACTTAATTAGTAATTTTAGAACAGCTGTCAAGTCATAGAGTTCACTTGTGTTTTACACTTGGCATTGACTTTGAGATGGTCAAGTTTGAGTAACTGTACATAAAATAAGCATTTTAATGTACTTATTTATGGTTTGTTTAATGTTAAAGTTACCAACTGTCAGCGTGAGGATACAAAAATACAATATAACATGTACTGTTATTACTTACCTGTTACTTACCTGAATTCAGTCTGCTCTGTGAGCTGTGTGAACGTTGATAAGATATTTATTTGTTTATTTAACTGTTTATTTGATGTCACAGACTTCTTGTGTATATTGATACATTTATTTTCCTAATGTGAAATACTGTGGGTTAAAGTTTCATGGATTTGATTGCTATGTTTTGATTAAAGTCAACAAAGAGGACCGCTTGACTAAAGGCAAACTCTTGTCTCTCTCTCTTTCTTCATTAAAAAAAAAAAGACAATTCTCATCTGTTGAGTGGACTTCCAGGGTGGGGTCTGCAACAGATTTGTGGGGGCTCATCCGGGATCAGCTTGGTACAATGCAGTGAAGCTGATCCAGAGATTTCTGAACTGTGGGACCAGAGACGTGGTGGTACTGGAGCCGTGGTGCTGGTGATCGCCAAGTCTACAGAGTCGTCGAGTTGCAGAACGTGTGAAAGTGTTGAAAAGACGGCTGACTTCATCTTGGGAATTTGACTGTGATGGAAGGGACTGCGGGAAGTGTCGTCATGGTGGACCGTGCAAGAAGAAACCTGGTGTGGGGCATTAGGACATGTTTGATCACATTGTCTGCTGATGAACTGTTCCGAGTTGCCAACATCGTTGGTCCAGTACCAGGAAGAGACCAGTCAGAACTAGACCCAGACAACTCTGAGAGTTGTTTTGATCACATTAATGCCTTCATGTCCAGTGAGTTTTTGCTTGAATCAGAGGACCAAGGTATGAGAGAACTGTTATCGTTACAAGAGACTGTGAATTCTGTTAAACAAATGTGCACAGTTGTATATTCACATGAGATTAACAAAGACATACACACTACATCCAAACCTCAATCACTCAACACTACTGATCCTGTTCAGTCAACATCATCATTCAATGTAACTGGATCAGGGGACATTAGAATGGCCAGAACTGACACAGAGACAGAAGTACAGAGGATGCTTTCTGATTATGAAGAGCTCAGTAAGAAACTTCTTCAATATATGTCTACACCCACACAACATAATACACTGCCACAATGAACTAGTGACAACACAACATACAAGCCAACCTGAAGTTCCAAAGCAGCTCCATTCTGACAGGGTGTTCCCTATTAGCAGCCTTTCTTACATTCCACATCGGGAGTTTAAGATACATGGGGGTCAAATAGTGGATCACACATCAGATATCACCTATAATAATGTTTGTAAGCAAATAGATAATGGTGTAAAAGAGAACTTTAGTGATGCAGAAATAGTCAGAGGGGTACTGCGGATTATAAAGCCAGGGTTTTTCAAGGACATGCTAATGAACAAAGAGGACATGACCATCAGAGAACTTAAGGGGTTTTTACAGTCGCATTTGGGTGACAGAAGTAGCACTGAATTGTTTCAGGAGTTAATGTGCACCAAACAAAGTGAACAAGAAACAACTCAACAATTTCTGTACAGGGTCATGGGGCTTAAACAGAAGATACTCTTTGCTGCAAAACAGGCAGGGTCTGACAAGAAATACAACCCAGCGACAGCTCAAGATGTGTTCTTGCACACTATGTACCAGGGCCTAGGACACAAATGCAAGGACATTCGCAGTGAGTTAAAGCCCTTATTGACTGATAGTAATATAACTGATGATGAAATCCTGAAGCACGTCATGAAGGTTACGAGTGAGGAGAATGAAAGACTTCGAAGGCTAGGTCCACCCACCCAGCATGGCGAGTTGTGCTCAATTCAGCGAAGAGCCTACTAAGGAGACAAAAGCTGTGAAAGAAACCCCTGAAATAAAAAGCCATAATGATAGCATAAAACAACTTACTGCAAAAATTGATGCACTTACCAGCATGGTGGATACTATGAAACACTCCATGTCACCATCACCTGGAAGCAGCTGTGAGTGTTCAGCGAGAAAGTCTACTGCCCGTCACAGAACCCATCCACGTGGCTGTCCACAGTGTGTAGAAAGGGGGCTTCAAGGCTGTACTCACTGTTTCACCAAGAAGGACATCGTGCAGTTGGATGCCTGCAGAGGCAACAACGACAGGGAAACGAGAAGCGGTCACTGAAAGGGGACGAACAGGGACCGAGGTACACACGTCCCAGCCAAATGTAGAACATCCGCAACTAACAGAGTCAGGTACAAAAAGAACCACCTTCACAAAACACATTTATCGAAAGCAGGAAATCAAAGCATCTGTTAATGAAGAGGGAACCCGGACACCTACCGAGACTGCACACAGATGATTCAATAAATCAAGCTGATAGGGAGTAAAGCTTTGACACACTGTAATTTGAATGGTCTACCAGTAAGGGCACCGGTGCACAAGTCAGTATAATAGACCGCAAATGGAAGGAGCAGTACCTACCAGATGTTGAAGTGAGACCACTCAGAGAACTCCTTGGGTATCATGACAACCTAGAAGTTTATGCTGTCAACGGAGAGCCAATCCCATTTGATGGCTGGGCGATCATAACTGTGAACCTATTAGAAAATGATGACCTTAATCTGTCCATCAATGTCCCTTTCCTGGTGAGCAGACTACAGATTGAGAGGCCATTATTGGGGTTCAACATAGTAGAGGAATTGATGCAAGGAAAACCTGAACGTCTAATGCCAACACTTGTCTCATTACTCGCTTGAGCCATTGATGTACCCAGCATAAAAGCACGGACCCTGATCAACGTGGTACAAACCATTGATCGTGGCTGTGAGGACAATCACCTGAAGGTGGACCAATGTGATGTGGTTATCTCTGCAGGACAGATGGTCTGGGTGAAGTGTTGAATTCCACCGAACCTGACACAGTTAGTGGTTTTGTTCGAACTTCAGGAAGACAATGTAGCTCTGACATGTCTTGACATTGGTGAGGGCCTCCTGAAAATACACTTGAAGATTAGCCCTTACGTGTCTATACCAATTGGAAACAACACTTGGAGTGATGTGACTATACCACGGGGTACAGTAATTGGAACTGTACAGTTAATTGAAAAAATAGTGGACCTTGAGCGATCAAATAGACCAACGCACACTGCCATGATTCAGACTGCTGCCACTCCAGAAAATAAGGTGAATCCTTCATTGTGGCATACACCTGTTGACCTAAGACATTTAAATGAGAGACAGCAAGGAATTGTCAAGAGAATGTTGTATGAGGAGTCTGCCGCATTTAGCAGAGACACCGACGACATTGGGTATATACCAAGCTTACAGATGCAGATAAGCCTAAAAGACGACATCCCAGTTCAACGAGCTTATTCAACAGTACCAAAGCCTGTTTAATGAAGCGAAGAGTTATATACAAGACCTCTTAGTGAAAGGATGGATCGTTAAATCAAAGTCTCCATTTGCTGCTCCTGTGGTCTGTGTCCGAAAGAAGGATGGCAACCTGCGACTTTGTGTTGATTATCGCCTCCTGAACAAGAAGACAGTCCCAGACAGACATCCATTACCCAGAGTTCAGGACGTGATTGATACGCTCGGAGGTTACTCCTGGTTCAGCATCCTAGACCAGGGTAAAGCATACCATCAAGGTTTCATTGCAGAAGGGTCTAGGCACATGACAGCCTTTATCACCCCTTGGGGACTATATGAGTGGGTCAAGATCGCCTTTGGATTGTCAAATGCACCAGCAGCATTCCAACGCAGCATGGAAGAAATGCTTGACTCTCTGAGGGATGAATGTTGTATACCTTACCTGGACGATATACTATGCTATGCGAAGTCCTTTGAAGAACATGTGGAAAGCATGCGCAGAGTTCTTAGGGCCCTCCAGCGCCATGGCGTCAAGTTGAAACCTGAGAAATGTGAGTTATTTCGCAGTGGAGTCCGGTACGTTGGACGCCTGATATCGGCTGAGGGGGTGCGAATAGATCCTAAAGACTTGGAAGCTGTTCGGTTGATCACAAATAAGACACCCCACACTGTTGGTGATGTAAGGAGACTACTAGGCTTCCTTAGTTATTATCGTGCTTTCATTCAGGACTTCTCCAGAATAGCAAAGCCATTGTATGAGCTACTACAGGCAAAACCTGATACTCCTAGAGATCTGCGCGGTCAAAAGAAGGTCAAAGGTCCACAAGTCCCCTCCAGAACTCCAGTGGAATGGACTAACGACCATCAACAGATTCTGGAAGAGTTAATCGACATGTTAGTAAGCCCACCTGTGTTGGCCTACCCCGATTTCAACTTACCATTTACGCTCCACACTGATGCATCTGAGAGGGGTCTGGGAGCTATCCTCTACCAAGGTCAAAATGGAAAGTTGAGGGTCATTGGGTACGGTTCCAGAACACTGACTGCAGCTGAAAAGAACTATAGTCTACATAGTGGGAAGCTCGAATTCTTGGCACTAAAGTGGGCAGTGTGTGAGAAGTTCAGGGACTACCTCTTCCATGCTCCACATTTTACTGTTTACACCGACAACAACCCCCTGACCTATGTCCTGAGAACAGCAAAACTCAATGCTGTGGGACATCGTTGGGTAGGAGAACGGTCTGACTTTCGGTTTGATGTCAAGTACCGTCCAGGGAAAGCTAACATTGATGCAGACACACTTTCTCGCATCCCCCTGGATATGGAAGCATATGAGGCAGAGTGCACAGAGCAGTTTTCCTCAGAAGCAGTGCAGGCAACCTGGCAGGGAAACAGTGTCGCTAAACAGAAAGATGTTGCTTGGATTGCTGCCCTTCACACATCTTCAGTGAAGGATGAACAACTGCTGCATAACACATGGATGCTGACAATAAGTCAAAATGAGCTGATCAGGGCTCAACAAGAAGACTCAGTAATTTCTCAAGTAATAAAGTGGAAGAATGAGAACATCACACTTACCAATAAAGTAAGACAGGAGACGACAGGGGCTAGCAAAAAGCTCTTGTATGAGTGGAACAAGTTACACCTGGAGGGAGGACTTTTATACCGACAGACTGGGGAGAGAAAGCAGCTTGTCCTTCCTAACAAGTACAAACGATTAGTGTTGGAGTACCTTCATGACGAGATGGGGCATGTGGGCATAGAGCGGGTGCTGAATCTGGTGAGAGAGAGGTTTTATTGGCCTTACACGAAGGAAGTGGAGGAGTATGTTACTAAGAGATGCCCATGTATAAAGCAGAAAAAAACCTTCTGTTCATGTTCGAGCACCTATGGGCAGCATAACATCACACTCGCCAATGGAACTGGTGTGTGTGGACTACTTACACCTGGAGCCAAGCCGTGGAGGTTACGAATATATCCTTGTAATCATGGATCACTTTCCAAGGTTTGCGCAAGCCTACTCTACAAAAAACAAGTTGGGACGGACTGCTGCTGAGTGCCTTTTCAATGATTATATTCCACGCTTCGGTTACCATGCCAAGTTGCATCATGACCAGGGTCGAGAGTTTGAGAATGAGCTCTTTCGTACACTCCAACAGTTTACTGGAATAGGCCATTCACGAACATTGCCTTACCATCCTCAAAGTAATCCAGTGGAAAGGCTCAACCGAACTCTCTTACAGATGTTGAGGACCCTGGCAGACAAAGAAAAGGTGGAAAGAACACCTACCACAAGTCATGCATGCCTACAACTGCACTAGGCATGAGTCCACTGTGTATTCCCCTTTCTATTTGTTATATGGATAGAATCCTCACCTCCCAGTAGACCTAATCTTTGCTCTTGTGAAAAAGGCAGAGGAGGTCACACATAAAGCTTATGCAGACCAGTGGGCAACCAGAATGGCTGAAGCATACCGAATTGCAGAGGAGCACAGCCGACAATCTAGTGCTAGGGATAAAGAACAGTATGATCGGAAAACAAGGAGTCATACTAAAGCCAGGAGACAAGGTACTTGTCAGGTACCTTGGAGGACAGGGAGGTCCTACTGGGAAAAGGAAATTTATGTGGTGAAGGAACAGGTGTCAGAAAACCCTGTATATATAGTTTGTCTAGAGAATAGAGGTAACAGAATGACCAGAACGCTACATCAGAACCTACTTTTACTGGTGAACGACTTACCTGTGGAGGCTCCACCGAAGTCACCATGTTCAAAGAAACCTGCAAAAGAAAGACAGACACATGTACAGACAAACAAAGACCCTAGAGACAAAGAGAGAAGTAACTTTATCAGAGACAATGACACAACAGATTCAGATGAGGAAGGTGATTTGGGAGGATACTGGTTGAGAGTCCCAGCCAGCTTGACAAAATCAGGGAGCGATGATCCACCTGAGCGAGTGCCTGCAACAGAACAATTCAGTCAAGTACAAAGAGGGGACAATCAAAACCAAGTATCAGTCAGGAAGAAACAAAGAATACCATGGAGAGATGATCCACCTGAGCAAGTGCCTGAGTGAGTGCCTGCAAGAGAACAATTCAGTCAAGTACACAGAGAAGAACCTATACTTGATCAGATCCCACTTCCTATGGATGATGAAAATGGTGCAGATAGTGTATGTGCTATACCTGAGGAGATGTCAGATGTGGTAGTTGCAAGCCCAGA